>JAVYIG010001515.1:0-157500 GCA_035222895.1 Strongylocentrotus droebachiensis | reverse complement strand
TGTTTGCATTTTGTTTACCTCGATGAGCTTGATGACTATTCTTGGCCAATGCATGTTGCCTTCATGAATGCTAAACTAATTAGGAGAGATTATTGTAAAGTTTGCCATTTCCATTGGTGTTCCTGAAAATGCTTACATGTATATTCATGTTTTATTGGGAATGAGCAGAATTTGGAGATTGCAGTTGAGCACTGGCTCATGGAGGAGGGGGGGGGGGGGGATATATATAATGTGAAGAGCAATATCATCTAATTTAAATAAATGAACAAATAGGAAAATGAATCATACAGAGTAGAAGAGAAATTAGTCACTTTGGAGGAAAAATGGACTGCATTTAATGCATGGAGCAAGAAATGCTTAAATGGTAAGAAAAAAAACATGACAAAATAATAGAAGCTAAAGGATTACAGTGGGTAATAATCAGGAAAGTTTACACCTAGAAAAAGGTTATATAGTTTTAGAATAAATGCAATGACATCAAGACAAGATACATGTATTACCCTATGAGAGAAAAACCACTGAAATGACTCCAGCGTTACAAACCACAGCTCTGCTCTGATACACAACACATGCCTGGAGTTAAAACAGATTAGAAGATCAATATTCCCCAGGTTCTGGATTGTTTCTGCTTGCCTATACCTGAAACAACGATTTTAATTAAATATAGGGGTGATCTTTTTGACCAGCATAGCAATGACCAGTTACTTGAATATCAAATGTCAGATATATTTCCAAATCATGTTCTATTCAAATTACATCTAATTCAATGTTTTGTTTTGTTTTCTCCATTTTTAAAATGAAAGCCCATCTACATGTATCTCAGTCATTGATGAGAAGAACATGACCACAAAATGGATCACCTACATGTAGATAGCGCTAGTTGATTCAATATAAAGGATGAAATCCCTATAAATATGTTATGTCTCATACCCAATAGGTATAATGCTCACGTACTAGATGCTGGAGATAAATTAGCAATATTTTTATAAAATGACAATCATTTTGGCTTGCATATTCACTAACTTAACCCATCTCACATGCTTGTCGCACAAATTCATCATCAGTTTCACATTTGACACCCTTTTCATCTCACTTCTTGGGTAATTAACTTTAAATAATGAATAACTCTCTCTCTCTCTCTGAGGTAATATCCATATTAGCTAATCACCCTTCAAAATATAATAATTCACCCTGTCAAAACGCTCCCCCGATAGGACATTCCCCAGCAGAACCTGCTCAACCAAACATTAAACACATAACTCTACTCCGGCCGTGCTTCAACCGGAATGAAAATCATGAATTATTTATAATTACAGAGCCTTGTTTCGTGATTATACGTCACAGAATACAACGTATCACTGTAATGAAACCTGCTCAAACAATTAAGAGGAATTACCTGTCGAATCCACTAATGCAATTGCTGAATTAAGTATTAGGGCTCGTCCTCACACTGTACATGTATACGTTTTAGCACAGTGTTTTGTGAGTGTGTGTGTACATGTAAATTAAAGTTTGAGGCGCAGACATGCATTAATCATCATATTCACAACCTGCTGCCTCTTTTATTTTGCCTAATATTACCAGGACTAATCTTGACCTCATTAACTTGGCTTGCATTTCCAACTTAATACTTCACATTAATTCAACAGCTTTTTATGTAAATGAACCTACCCGGTAAATGTGTAAAATGGATATCAAGAATACTTGTGTTTGAAGATGTCATACAATCTTTTAAGAGTGCTCAAAAAATGTCCTTTATTAAGTTAAAGAAAGTCGTACAAGGACAAGCAAAACAAAAATGTGGATGTTTCAGCCCACGTACATGTAGAGTTCCACAAAGTCCCCAGAATAACGCTGATGATTTTCTTCAAGACCTATCTGACAACACGTATGGAAAATAAAGAGCCAAGGAACAGCAACTCAAAACAACCATGACATTTTATTTTCTGTTTTTCTCTCCAATGAACAGCAAGGTCGAGGATAATGCAGAGTTTTAACCAGATCATTTCAGATATTGAACTAGAAATCAATATTTGCAGAATGAAATAATTGTGAAAAAATGACTACCATAGACAAATCCTTGTAAAAACACTATTTAGTACATGCAACTTTACCTTTCAGTCCCACTTGGAGGTTTTGGTGTAGGGTTCTGCACACCCAGGTGAGTGGCAGCAGATAACCAGGCTAAGATATTCCAAGCTAGAGCACTGCCCGGTGTTAAATACCCATCAGAATATTCGCTTTGGAATAAATTTGAGGGAAAAAGGTGAGCCACTTGAACTCCTGGGATGCAGCGGAAGAGAAATTGATCTCAAAAACAAGGGTAAAGAGTTGGTGGGTATCTGGCGCCTTACCGGTACCCTCATGCACAACGGGGGCATCAGGAAGAAGAAGCGGGCTGATGGCCGATTAGCATGAATAAAGACGGCACCGCCTAAATAAAGATCTATCTCATGCTGCACTGCCTGAAAGCATATGTACCACTAAGTGTGGGTAGTGAAATCTGTAATGCTTCAATAGACAGTTGGAATTTTAAAAATAGTGAAGGGTTTACAGAAGATTTTCCTTCTTATCTTCTTTTGAAAAGCATTTATAGGATTAAAGGGAATTTAAAAGTAAATCTTTTGTTCAGCACAGTCTTTAACACCTGAATAAAGTGGAGATCGAGGAGGCAAGACTACCAGAAACTAAATAAAATAAGAAACAATATCTCAAATTCTAGCTACTCCAAAAGTGTGAAAACCATTCAAAAGGATGATTTTGAGCCAATCATAAATGCATAAAAATGGATAGTTCACCCATTTTCTCGGACACCTTGAGTTCACAATTACGATTTGGATGGGGATAAGATAATGGCTGACGAAGGATGTAAAAACAGATTAATATTACAGCGACTGCAATCATGATGACACAAGCTGATAAGCCTGCATGAAGATCTAAGCCATAGACCTACTACCAGGCCTCAACCATGGACCATGCCTAAACTAAATACTAATATCGGATGTGTCAGTCATCTTCATATGTCTCTAAGACATGTCAATCAAAACAATGTCAAGCTATGATTCTGCCATGTGGAACTACCTTCACTGCTAAGATTCCCAGCCCCCTCACAAGAGAAGCACCCATTCACACTGAGCAGTCAAATCAATGATTAAACCAAGTCAACATCAAAACGACACCAAGGAGAAGAGAACTCAAGCGTTTCTGAACATCAATCATCCATCCTTTCATCTTTCTCAATTATTTTCATAGACTGATCCTCCCATCTGCCGCATCACACTGCATCACACCGAGCCACTAGGCCTGTCCTCATCAGCTCGAGATTGCCAAATATCCCGCTATTTGAACTATCCTGGTCGCAAATTCTCCAGCTAATTTGCGTCCTCATCAGCCCCAAAATGCAATTAGCAAGATATTTTGTCGAGATAATCATCCAAAAATATCCCGCTATTTTTCTGATGCGTCCTCCCCAGCCCGAAGACTCGCACTATGCGCAAACGCTGAGCAAAATATCTCAAGGTAATTTCTTGAGCTCGAGTTTCAAAATTTGAGGCCAAGTCTCGAGCTGATGAAGACGCGATTTGTAACTTCGGGATAATTTCCTAAATCTGAAATAGCTGGCTATTTGGCAATCTTGAGCTGATGAGAACAGGCCTACTGAGATACAGATAACTTTCACACTGTGCTCAGAATCAATCACAACAGAAGAGGCTGCATGCAGAGACAGTGGTGACATGACACTTGTGATCTAATGTCAATCTTCCGGTATCTCATCCTGAAGAGCCCCCATCAAGGCTTATATTTTGAGAGAAAATTCTTGAGAGGGGGAGGGGGTGTCCCAATTTTAGGGGGTCCAGCAGAGTTCACTAAACCTTAAATTAAAGGAAATCTTGGTATCTGGTAATGACCATAAAAGAACTCTGAGAGAATCAAAAAATTAGAGCGGACTCAGCCCTGCCAAAATCAAATGGTATCCAGTAGGGCTCAGAGCAGGAGCAACATCAAGGAATGAGATATCAATACATCATCTGCTTGGAGCAACAAGGGCGTTAACTCATATACTTTAAAGGTAAAGACCAGTTTTGGAAACGCCCCCCTCTCAAAAAATGAAAAAGGAAGCTCTTATCTAAATACCAATCATGTGAAATAATATGTTTTGACTAATACATGTACGTGATGATACAAATTTGGACGGAAAACCGCCTACTAATTGACATATTTGGTAAATTATTATATCTATCCGGACTGGATAGATATAGGTAGTCCCATATACATCTTTCTGTGTACCATTTGTAATACTTTACCAAGACTGGGCCAAATTTCTTATGATATTGATGATTCCAGAACCTTGCAGTTAACACCAATACTTATATGCTAGATGATCAACCTTTTCTGATCGATTCCACACCGTTTCTTTCACAATGCAATCGCATGACCAGAACTGGTCTTCAACTTTAACACTGAGTAAGCATCCTTCTCGCTCTGAACAACCACAGCATACATTGTAGATGTAGATGTATCCAGTTTATTGATTAACATACCACATTGAGGTATGAATGTCTATAGCTGTGTGCATGCATTGTAATCTGGTTCTACTAGGAATGAATGCAGTCCGTAAGTAAGTAACTCATTAGGGTATAAGTGAAGAGGAGGAATGATGGGCTTTTAAAACGTGATGAGCGGTGACAGTTGATGTCCTCATGATATCAGGAATGTATACCTCTGCTAGGAGCCTGGGATGAACAGAGCACTCCAGCTCCAATCAACTCAACGACCCATACAACCACGGAATTAGCAGACCAGGGGGGTGTTTCACAAAGATCGTAAGTCAAACTTAACTCTAATTTCGACTTAAATATTATGGAGAGCCATTTGTAGCCTTAAATTAAAATATATTCAAAAGAAAAAAATTGAAGTATTTAAGACTTCTCATAAATTCCACATCAGAACATGAAATCTACCATGATAATAGAAAATATGAATGATTTGAATCAACATTTTATGCCTTTTAAAATAATTTTTACAAAATATTTTTAATGATGCTAACGGCTTTCCATAACTGGTAAGTCCAACTTAGAGATAAGTTCAACTTAGGATCTTTGTGAAACACCCCCCAGTGCGGTATAAAGAGCAGAGTGGTGTGGTTCAAAGTTCACGTTTGTGGTTTCAAGTTCTAGATTTAATTTCAATGTTTCATATAAAAGAGAAACACAAGACATACAATACATTATGATAATATATCAATGTAGATTAACACAACATATTTGAGAGATAAACAACACCAACAAATTGAAAAAACTAACACAGCGGCATTAACAAGTATGCTTACATTATGTCAACCTCATCAATCTTGACACAAGTTCATTCCAAACAAGCACTAATTTCTATCTGTACAAATATGAACATACTTGTAGTCATGATAGTCACCATCAAAGTCAGTAAGACTTAAAATTTGAACACTGAATCCTAAAATAAAGAAGAAAGAGAACAGTTAGACCACCAACATGAGGACCCTCAAACAGCCAAATCTTCTGATTCATAAGCCTGATGCTTTGGACCGACAGATCTGAAACGGTAGCTCTCTCAGAATCCTCACTCTCTCTGAATTCCTATGCCATGCCTCCATCCCCATATCAATCCGTCAAAATTACAACCCCATCAATACTTGTCTGTTTGACCCATCCTACCATATATCATAATAGAAAATATAACAGGCTGTGTTACTCTGATGAGTGCACAACGAAAAGCTTTGTATCCTGTATTCACTCTGTTTTCACTGCTACCGGTATGATGCGAAAGTTAATGCGGCTATTTAGATGAGCAAGTGTGTGCTTGCAAAAATGACGCTTGGCTGAAATGTTCCCCAAGGAATGGAGAATGTGCATACATTGTGTGCGGGTAAGCCTGAATCCGATGATCTGTAGTGATCTGTAAAGCACTTTGAGAGGGCATGCGGTCCTGATATGCGGTCCTGAATTGCGCTATATAAGAACGAACAATCATAATTTTTAATTTACAATTTTTTCGTAGTACCAATAATCTCCTTGTTATATTTATTTAAAAAAATCTAAACTCAAATGCAACTTTTTCCAATCCTGATCAGCACTATATATGCTGAAAGACTATATTATATAAAGTGCTTTAATTGCGAAAGCTTGTAGACATGATTTGGAATAGTCTAATAAGGTCCTCTCAGCAAACTAATAACAAAATGAGGGGAGGATCAAAAGTGCCTGGAAACAAAGCTCTTCTAATATAGACTTCATTAAGATTCATATATTTTATGATAATTTGTTAATACACTGAGTCAAGATAAGGAAGAAGAAGGATCATCTTTTTATCGTAGATTGCTTGATATTATGCAAACAAAATAAATCTTCAAGTAGAAGATACTGACATACTTTTATAACCTTGTTCACTTTCGACACATTTTCATTGAATTAGTATGGTCAAGACATTATGATTGATCTACTGTATATATTTAGACCCTAAAAAAAGATAATCAAATTCTTGCACAAAACATGTCAAAATGGAATAACTCTGAAATTCTTTTCAGATGTTATCAAATATATACACGTAGACTGCTCACTTCTTTGCAATCTATGAATGCGATAAGACTGTGTTCATTTCCTGTCTAATCAAGATCCATTCGCACCTCAAAATAGGAGAATTAGACCGATTTCACAACTTTTTGTTGCCTATATTTGCCTCTAAGCCCACACAGAAACTTATTGTAGATGCCACGGTCGATGTGAGGCTCGCACGGACCGAGTCTTTGTATCGTTGAAATTGATGCATTGGTTTGGGCCATGCAATGGCATTGCATTGAACTGTTTCAATGGATTGGAAAAAGGTCTATGGGAAAATTCTAAAATGCCCCCAAACTAGAGTACCATGACCGTGGTCTTCCCTTCTGCATAACGCTAAATAAAAGGGGATTATATAAAAAGAATATTAGAGTATTAAGCTGCTTAAAACACCTGCCAGAATGTAATAATGGTATTGAGTAAACTCACAACAGAAATGTCATACCAAGTCTGTAACAACCATTTGGTCTGGCCAAATAAGTCAAAAATATCAAAAGATGCAAAGAACAGAGAAGTAATAGCTCTGGGAAGCTTCTCAAAAAGTATGGGAAAAGAAAACAATGAACTTGAACGAAAAAAACTTGGAAAGAGTATTTTTCTAAAAAAGTGATATAAACACAATCGCAACTTCTGTAAAGAAAATCTACCTGAGGCAATTTTAATGGCCTTGTATGTCACCGTTTCAACGTGAAAACATGACAATGATGTATTATGTAATTGTAACATTATTTCAATAGGACATACAATAAGGTTGTGCAATTGCCCGAGTTGATTTTTTTCGAAAAGTAGTTGAGGTCGTGTTTACTGTTCACATAAGAAAAGACTTTAAAAGAGCTAGAACATTGGTGTGATTTCCTGCGAAATGCTTAGAGAAACTCCTCTTTAATTCTTTATAATATTACAAAGATTTGATATCAATCGCAAGTATGTACATAAGAGATAGGAGACTGCAAACTTGCGATTGATATGAGGACTTGCGATTGATTTGGATCAATCGCAATTGTTTGTAAGACACTGGGCAGGTTGATTACGCATTTTAATACTGTCTGAGCCAGATCAAAAACTGATTAATTCTCTTCGATCCTAATATTTGGAGGGAAGGGGATCAGGAAATAAACTCAGAACTACAAATCTATATCTGTATTACATAACAGTCATGTGATTCCTAGCTCCCCTCCCCTCTTTCAAAAACAAAATCCCAAGATAATGTATCTAAAGTGAAAACCAATTTTTTTTTAAATTAAAATTTCTTGCCCCTAACAACCTAGCAAAACTGCACTTCATTGCTGTCTACTGATGTGCGGCCCTTGAAACTACTTCCGTTAGTCACATAAGTGACACTAAACAAGGAGTACACGTACTCTAACGCATTTAAATAACCCCTCAATAAAGTTGAATAATGAATGAATGATGCATTGTTGTGTAATGCACAGGAGCCAATTACATCCATGCAGAGTTATTCAGCTTTTTTTATTTGTTCAATATTTGCAATCCACCTTACCGTTAGAAGTGTATTTCTTCACAAGACATTAGACACGTAGCGTGTAATTGGTTGTTCATTGTTACGGCTCATCAAGTACCTATTTGAGGGTTCTGTGGTAGACTGCTGGGGTAAGCTTTAAAGTCAACACCTTCATATACAGCTGTCAGTCAGGGCCCAGATTGTGATACATCCTATCCTATTTTCTTTTCCTTTTTTGTAAAAGATTTTAAAAGCAGAATACCCAAAAAGAAAGATCCACTGCTTTCAAGCAGCTCTTTATAATACTAAGCTTGTTGAATACTTGTCATTTCATTTCATCAGTATCCATTCTTATTCTTTTAGGATCCTAGAGATCTTTATTGCGTCAAAATGCATCTCCTTTGCCCACACTGTAGCTGTGATGTGTAGGGTAATGATACTAGGCTCCTAAATACAAATATTGATTTTGGTCTTCTTCTTGTGAACCAGTTTGCATTGAACATTCAGCATTTTGTTGTGCATACTATTTATTACTAATATTAAAAGCCTACATACTACAAACAATGTTATTTCATAATACTCTGGGCACCTACATGTAGTTTTCAATTTAAAACTGAATCTACTTTTGACAAAGTATTGCATGATATACCCTTGCAGATATACAATACTTATTCAATGATTTCTGATTGGTTTCTAGTGGCGATTGTTTTTCTTCAAATAAATCCCCTTTGCATACAAGTTTCAAAATTAAAAGACTTTACAGAACAATGCTTCAAAATGTTAAATCAAGAGTTTCCATTGATAAAGTGTAGGCCTATTTCCTATGTACCATTCTAATTACTACGTTCACAGACGATTAGAAACAAATGGTTAAGTTTCTATGAATTCTATAAATCCATACCTACGAGTACAACACATATTATCACAAGTTCTACCTTTCATTACATTTCGCCCCATAGGGCCATAGTGTCTTATGTTATCATCAAAAGATTGATCCAATAAGACTTCCCTAAAATACATAAAAGAACATATTACAAAAGACATTTCTACATGTACATCTACAGTATATAAACCACCTGGTGATTATTGTGAAAGAAAATGCAAGAAAAAAGTCAATGGTTGGGTGGTAAGTGATCCTGCATTCAGACTACCAAAATTCATTGTATAGCTCTATGAGAATGGTATAGCTATACGATAAGTAATTACAATGTTGGGGGCTGAACATCTATAAAGAGACATCATATAATGAAACAAATGAAAACTTAATGTATAATCATCTGCTGACGTACAACTGTGAGGGTGTTTCCTATCATTTGACATAGAGCTAGCTAGTACCAGAAAAGCCAACCTCTTGACACCAAAAAACAGACTGAGTATCCTAAAAAATCAGATTTTGGAGAGAAAAATCAGATTAAGAGGTAAAATCATATTGTCGTATTTCACTATTATTATCGTACTAAATACGATTTAATCGTACTGCATGGTTGGCATCTCTGTGGCACCCTTAAGGCTCCCATCAATAGATTGGTTTAATAACATATTCAAATTGTATGCATACTTTTTAAACATAAAACTTGCTAGAGGCTTGTCCGATATAGCAACAATTAATGTATGCAGACTGGATTCAAGTATTGTAGTTCATTCATTCATTATGCAAAAACTCAACACTAGAAAGGCACATCCATAAATTGGAATACAACCTGTATGTTAGTAAACCTGTCATGTAACATGGGGATGATTTACATTTTGATTCATCAATAAGAATGTTTCTGTTCCACACCATGCACATCCCATAGCCAACCATAGCCCACACCTAGCAGCACACCACACTCTGTTTTTTCCTGTAATCCCATTATCTTTCATTCACGAAGAAGTCCCATAAGTGACTTACGGAGATGTCTCCATGCATCGCCCTAAATTCAAATCAGGCCTGTCTTCATTATCTCGAGATTGCCAAATATCCAGCTATTTGAACTATCTCGATCGCAAACTATCCAGCTAATTTGTGTCTTCATCAGACCGAAGTAGCAATTAGCGGGATATTTGGTCGGGATTGCCATCCCTAGATATCTTGGGATAGTTTGCAAAATATCCATCTATTTGTCTGGTGCATCTTAACCAGACCGAAGACTCGCACTATGCGCTAACGCTGAGCAAATATCTCGAGCTAATTTCTCAAGGTGGAGTTTCAAGTTTCGAGGTTGAATCTCGAGCTGATGAAGACGCAATTTGTAACTTCAGGATCATTTCCCAAATCAGAAATAGCGGGCTATTTGGCAATCTCGAGATGATGAAAACGCGCCTATCCTGAAGTTGTACATGCATGTAGATAAGTATAGAATGGGATTAACATGAGACCTTCCATTATCTTCAAATGTCATCCCTTCAACCTACATGGAGGATTAGAATCAGCTACTAATATAACACACAGTAGTACTGCAATTCGTACGGGGAAGCTAGACCTAATTAGTAGACATTCAAAGGTACAGTGAAACCTGTCTATAAAGACCACACAAGGAAGACAAGAAAAGTGGTCTTTAAAGGGATCGTTTAACAATGTTAAATCTGAGATACACAGCCCTACGTGTTATCAGTGTCTGTGATATGGTGTAATATTGAAGCCCTAAAAATAATCGCGCTTCAAAATGATCAAGAAGTGCCTCAAAAAAGGAAAAATCTTTGAGTGACCGGTTTTACCATACTTGTTTTCCCCAATAGACTGTAGTGTTATGAAAACCGTCAGGCGAACGGTTTTCAAAATTTGTAATTCCAATCATAAATATCTTGATAATCAGACAGGTGATCGGCTTGTAAAAGTCATGGGGTTCCTGATCGACTGACCTAAAGGTTTATTATTATCATTGCATCATGAGCTAAATCCAGAATTTTGTTTCAGAATTTGAGACAAAGTTACCGGATCCCTTTAAAGGCAGGTGGTCTTTATGTACAGGTTTGTGTAGTACCTATTTTTAATGAGAAACCATTTTCAAGGAAAACAAGAAATGTGGTCTTTGTAGACAGGTGGTCACTAAAGCAGGTTTAACCATATTTATCGTCTGCTAAGATGAAGAAAGGCTTCATTTATCCTATTGTGTTGAGTTCACACCCTTCTGGCGCTAATTAACACACAATATATTCCTGAGAGAAATAGACAAATGATATTGCATTTTTGGTTACAGTTCCCAATAGAAAGTCTGTCACATACCTGGAAATACACAAGTGTCTTTATTCAGCCAGCTATGATAATATGATGAAGGTCAGTCTATTGTGAATGTATAGGACCACACCACAAACTAATTTACTCTCCTTATCAAAACAAATAATAACAAGATGACAATAGTATCTCTTTCTATAAATGTGGGTCATTTGCAGGACATGCATACATGTATATAGTAGGTGCATGGGGTTGTCGGGACCAGTGGGAGAGAGGAAAAGGGAGAAAGAGATGGAGAATGTGAAATATATTTATGTGAAATGGGTAAAAATACCAGAATGAGAGAGGTAGAAAAAGAAGAAAGAGACAGACAGGCAGACAAAGATAAACAGAGAGAGAGATAAATGTATTTCATTCTTGTAACTATTTAAATATACTTGCACATGCTATTTGTTACTTTGTAAAGCGCATAGAGAAACTTCCATTTATTATGCACTTTAATGAATCAATCTTTATTATTATTGTAGAGAGAGAGAGAGAGATAAAGTGAAATAGGCTCAAATTGAAATCTGTTTAAAAAAGGAATTTAATCATAAATTTGTCCTTGCTAATGTATGCAGGGAGATATGTTTTCAAATATCTAGAGGCAATAACAATTCTAGTCTAAATTGAGACAAACTTGATGTAAAAGTGGCCTACAATTGATATCACATTTCCGTGACCACTTTTCCAGCTGTGCAAAACAACTCAGATTAATTCAATAAACAGGGACTGCATGCTCCAGAAAAAGATCCTTTATGAAATTTTTCATTTCATGCATTTTTCCAAATTTAGAGCACAAGTGCAGGTCAATATACATGCGGAGTGAAACCTAGAAAATCTTCCCAGCAGTACAAGTACAGTGGATGATGGTGAATGGCAGCTTCGTATTTATAAAGGAGTGCGCCGCTCATTTTCTTCTATTCAACTTTAATGAAAGCAGATGTCCTGCTCAGCTCAGCCCGGCCCAGCCTGCGATGGTGAAGTCGCCCCTCTCTTTTATCCACTTGTTCATCCACGGGGCTCCATATCAAGAGCAAATACTCAAAATGAAATTATCTTGTTTGCCAGCACAAGATCAACATTTGTGGAGTGGTTACAGATTCCTTTCAATGTTGTACACTGACCTAATAATGTTTTCTTCTCCGTTTTGAAAAGAAGGTTGTATTTTGGGGGTTATCACGGGTAGGTTCTGAGTGAACTATTCAGGGCAAACACACACAGGGCAGGACTAAGTTTGTAGAGAGCCATGTGTTGAAATTGAGCTCAGTATAATGCTCTAGCATGAAGAAAAACATTACAGAATACAAAATAGTGAGAGAGAGAGGGGGTAGAAGAGAAAGAGAGAGAGGGGGTGGGAGAGAGAGAGGGGAGGGAGATAGAGAGCGGGGGAGGGAGAGAGAGAGAGAGAGAGAGAGAGAGAGATAGACCCCCAAAAAGAAGAGACAATCAGGACTTGAGCAGCAATATTAATTTACTTACCGACACTGTATCAACATTTGCGTTCCTCTCTTTGCCTTTAGGACTGGTCGTACTTGTGGCAGCATTCACCATATATAAATTGCAAGTCACAAGCAATAAATCCAACGCATACGACAACTGCCTTTCATCCTCATAGTCCAGAGTTAAAGAAATTAATTCCTTTCAGTAATTGTCTAATTCCAGTAGATCAAACTTTGAGACTTAAAAGAACACCTTTGCCTACTTCTCTCAAACTGCGATATGAGCATGCCAAGCAGGAATGTAAGAGAGTGTCAACAGTGAGCCCTCATGAGCGCTGGCTGTTTGGCGAGCACATCATCAAAGAGACACAGATAGAGACGGGTCTTTGACATCTAGGTGAAGTCTAAGGCTTTGTTGCGAGGATTAGTCGTCCGCTATTCTCTCTTCTTCCCTCTGACAGCTCTCAACAATGAAGATTGGCTGTGATTTATGTTCCATTAACCTGCAAAAATGAAGATAAATCAAAGAACGGCTTTGCTTACAATGAGGAACAGCATGACAAAGAATATGTTGCTACAATCACTAATATTTGTGTTCATATTTGTAAGTCTGGCAAACTGGTCAATTTGAAAGACAGTGCTCGCAAGTCTAGTAAACAAAAACAAAATAGAGTCTACTCTGCAAACAAAAAATAAAATATGCCATCAAATACAACTAATTTATAATACACTATCACCAAAATCATTCTTGTCATAACCCCTTCATGACCAGCCATTTTATTCACCTGCTAAGAAAGAGGCACCTGTATGGATGAATTTCACTTTGCATAAAGTAGGTGTTGCTATGTTAGGAAAGTTTCTGGGTCTTCTGGCAAGCTCTTTAGTCATCAAGAGAAAGTCATTCAAAATGCATGCACAAAATTAGTAAATGGGTCTAATGCAATATTTTAGTATTTTTCTAAAAAAAAAAAAAAAAAAAAAAAATCTATGCTTAGAAAATAGATCATTACAGTACCTAATTATATGTATAAAGTAATTAGACTGGCGCAAAAGGTTATTGTTTGCATGAATCACAGTTTGACTCTATGTAAAATGAACAATATATAGATTGAGTACTTGCTTGTTTATAACAAAATATGAACACAACAAGGGCTCGGAGCATGCAAAAGAAGTAACCACACAATCTTACATCTGCAAAGAGCAAGAGAAGCCCTGGCCTCTGGCGCAATCAAAACCTCTACTGAAAGCCATAAAAGTACGTCTGGACGAGATAATGCAAGAGTGAGCTAACGAACTTGGTGGTATAGAGGGAAATCATCTAAAGAAAGATCTATTAACTAAACATTCATTTTCATTTTCAAGCAGTCCTGCTGACACACAGAGTAATATAATGGGACTGAACCCCTTTCAACGACCAGCTTTGAGTGCAATGGAGCTCGAGCAAAAGACAGAAAATAGAGAAAAGATTTGCAGCCAAACAGAAATTAATCATAGCAGCCCTCAGGCCCCTCTGTAATAGTCTACACATTTGTCAAACTTGGGTATTCCATCTTTGCTTGGAATTTTGCAAATCTTGGGCTTCGACTAAATCTGATTATTCTCGTTTTCAAAAGCGAGCCCTAATACAATGGATTCTCTTTACCTGTGAAAATAGTGTAGATAAGAGAAGGAAAATTGGACCCTGAGGGAAAAGCTCATTAAAGGTGAAGTCCACAATCATTAAAGGTGAAGTCCACAATCATCACAGATTTGAAATGAAATCAAACTTGACCTGCAAACCTTAGTAAAGAAACCTTCCAAAATAGAAGTGCATCAGTAGAATATAACATCTATTAAATCACACCTTTACAAAAAGGTTTCCAACGCCAGGATTGATCTTGCTCGCTACTCTTCATACTTAAGACCAAGGCAATTGCTTCACTCAACAATAGGAACTCTTGTCAAAACATTTGAAAAGGGCTCAACTGTGTACATTGAAAGAACGGCATGAAATTGACCCCCTTTGTATACTTTGGTTTTAGCCAATGACCCAACCAATGAACAAAGTGCGATGGGAACGAATGGATCATATCTTACACAGATTTCGTCCCATTTTCTTGTCAAAATTGGGTCAAATGGCCCCAAGACGATAGTATTCTGTCCAATGCTACAGGATACAATGACCCATAACCTTTTACAAGAAAAATAAAATGCCCTTCAAAATAATCAGCTTATCAAAAATATCAGAGGCAATAATCATTGAATTATTCCTTTTAATTTTCAAAACTAATCCTTTAATTTTCTTTTCTCAGTCTGATGGTGAATGGCCTGAGTTCCTAAGCCCATGGTCAAAACGAGATGCATTTAACAAATGGTGCCACTATTTGTTTCCTTATTTCTCATATTCTTAAAATTTAATCATTATCAAAAGTGTACTTTTCCAACTAAATGGTATAAAAAGTAAAGTGAAAGTAGAGATATGCCAAAGAAAATTATATATTGTTTACTTTGAAATATAACATTTATTTCGTAACTTACAAACTACACAGGAACTGCATTGTATTCCTTCACAAAGTTTAACAGAAGAACATATCACTAAAGGGCACGATGTACACAAAGTTTTAATCATTTTCAAGTTCTTCTAATTAAGAAAATGCTTTCAACAGGTCTGAGAAAATAGTTTTATAGCGTATTTCCTTATTGTGCTGTGCTCTCAACTTATTATACATTTCTCCCATTTTTTATGGGCTCATCTGTTGTTTTGGATTTGTAAATGAGGAAAGGGCATTCCTTTTAATGAACAATTGCCCTACATTAGATGGCTCTCCTGTGGAACACCAAGACAAAGTTGACTGGGGGCTTCTCTGAATTATATTACAGACATCTTGCTAAAGATCTAGAACAAATGATAATGGGGGTGGGGTGGGAAGGAAAGGGAATTGGGTTAACTTATACGACGATGCACTTTGAATCACACATTGTCAGTTGAATTGAGGACAATGACTTAAGAAAGCATTTTTATAAAGGAGGGTTAATTTGAGAAAGGCTACATATCTCTTCAGGGAGACTTTTCTTTGATATATATTATTTTAAAAGTACCTATCTCATGCAAGCTATAAGAGAAGAAGTATATAATGTCTATCCAGGGAAAAAATTATGAAAACAATTATGGGGGCTACTTTTCAACCTTGTTTGCATGAAAATAGCACTCTTTAATTTGTTTTGCATTGAACTGTACGCAAATATTTTGTTGGCTCTTTTATGACTTTCCTGGGCTCTTTTTGGCATTTCAGGGACTAATTCGCCCCGAGCCCCGTATATTTTTTTCACTGTGTCTATCTGGGAAATGTCTGGAAGATGTGTTAATTCCATATTAGAACTAAAGCAACATTTAGTTTTAAAGCTATCAGTTTAATCAATAGTCCAATGTGGGCAAAGGCTAGTGTAAGAGTTTTTGCAACAACTTTATAACATTAATTTGAAGCAAACAAGGGGTACACAGGGTTAAACAAAAATGATCCCATACTGTTAAATTCATGATAATATCAATGGCATGAATAAGAAAATATGTTGGAAAACAAACAAAACAACAATTTTTTTATGAGAATATTACAGCAAAAATTAATAGACATTTCAGTCCTCTCCAACAAAACAATGATACAATGAATAACCTGTATCCCTTGAGAAGGGGGCTTTTTTAGGAGTATCTACACTTGAAGTGCAGTATATAAAAAAAAGGGGGAGGGGGTCTATTCCAAGAAACCAATACATTTAACAAGAAAGAAGCATTGAAGTTAATTGGAAATAAATTCTACATTATCACAAAATCATACAATGCTTTTTATGATACAATCAGAAGGAAAGTCTACATCGGTTTATAATGTCCGACTATCGATCATATTCCTGACACGAACATAGCAGCACTTAGAAAAGCCATTGCCCTCATTTAATCCATTTTAGTGCATTTTAATGTTTAGTCGTGAATGCAACATTCAAGATCAATAATGGAACTATTTTTATGGGTTTAAAGGCAAGATGGTGTTTTATACCACTTGTATTAGGTTTGTTCTTTCTTTTGCTGAGCGCCAGAAAGGCATGAACTTGATGTTGAGGTACATGTATAAATCCCTTCTAGATCTTGACAGACAATTTGTTCCCTTAATCTAGAAGACATCTTCCAAGTAAATAAAAAATTTCAAATTATGGAGGGCATCTCATCTGTTAAGAGTCAGATGGGCATTATTAACTCTGTGTTAAAATCTACATGTATGAATTAACGCCCTTCTGGACACAAAGAGAGGACCTGTTAGGAGCCAGAAGGGCGTACACTCTTATCAGTTCATGTCCGTCTGGCTCTCAGCTGAAAACACTGTTTTGATTTTGGTTATGAATGTCTCTGGGGACATTTTGGAACTGGAGTGTAAATTTGCAATAAGATCATACAATACAATGTACCTGTAGACCTTCATATCATCTGTTGAGAGTCAGAAGGGCTTTGCTAATATACTTTAATATCCTTCTGGCTCTCAACAGACAATATGTTTATACTGCTCTCAAAGCCAAATTACATGAAATAGAGGGGGCAGATGTATTGTCATAGGACTTTGAATATATGGAAAATCACAAACAACTTAACATGGGAGCATAGCATCTCCCTCAGAATACATGAAAAAATACAAACAGACTATTTCATTCGAGGCGGTAGAATGCTATTTGCAAATTTCAATTACATGCTACAAATGAACCCTCCAAATGACATCAATTTTCCCGCTAGATGACCTTAAATACTCACAAAACAAAATACCAACAAAGAGAAGAAAAGGTTATCTTTATAAATCTGATTCTTTTGAACCAAAGAGAATTATTTGTTGCCATTCTGTGACTGTTCTCTCCCACAAGATTTGTGGAATAAGTTTATCTTTATGCCTCATTTACACATCAATCAAACACAGAAGAAGTATTGAAATGATATTGTCAAGTCGGGTAATTAAATCTGGTTGAAACTTATCATGACTCTGTCCTCTATTTTCCTATGGTGCCTTGTGGTTATCTATTGTAACAAAATAAAAATTTAAGACTCTGCAGGATAGTTAAAATATTGACTACTGCCACAATCTTAAAACCTGTTTGTCAGAGTATCTTTTAGTACAATAATATTTCTTGAATAATAAAAAACAAAGGCACTGAAATCTATACAAGATTATCAGACTTATACACTATTGTTCTCAGTCATTGTATTTTCAGACAATATATTTTATTGTGATATTTACATGAAGCCTTCTACATGGTAACTACTACTGTACTTGTACTTAACTCTATTCCATTGATTCGTTTTGTTTAAATGCACATGTACACATGTATACAAAAGTTACTACAATTCTTACTGAATGTATATTATCTTGAGATATATTTTACTTTAAAATGTATGTTAATCGAATTGCAGCTGCTGAGCATTTACAAAAATGAGGTATCCCAAATGACAGCTGTAAATGCTAAATTTTGCATCTGAATAACCCCCTTGATATAATAAAACAAAAATTACATTAGAAGTACAAATCTCATCAAACAAATAAAATGAGGAGCGCAAAATGTCACTGAGGTTTAATGTCCTTTCTCACAAAGAAATAAAAAGAGCTGCTCTTTACAGCTTATTGACGGACCAGAAATGCAATATTTAGAGCTCACCAGGATTGTACAATTTGGCAATGTCAAATTTCACCGCAATTTTAATATCTAGAGAACCAGAAAATTGAGGATATTTGATAACTTTGGTATGCATGGTCTGTAGATTATATGATCTGTAACATAGCATGAAATGGGTTGAAAATTGCCCTTTAAAGGTTCTATGATATATTTTGAAAGACTTCTCCTTTCAATAATGCTCTTTGGAGGTTTGGCAAAACATACAAAAAAGTTAACAGTACCGGTAATACAGTTTTATTGTTGAATATGTTCAAAAAGAAATTTCTCTATTTTTGGTCAGCTTATAAAAACAACATGCACTGTAAAACAGATTTACATGAAATATAAGTAACAATATTTGTAATGCACTGCACACTTCTTTTGCCAGGTTGATGCTGTTATCTGAATTATCTCAGTCTAATTTAAAGGCCAACTGGTTGATTGCGAAATACATTTAATCAATATTTTCAGCTTTCCAACTACATGAACGGGGGGGGAGGGGGGAGGGGGAGGGGGGAGGGGGAGGGGAGGGGGAGGGGGGAGGGGGAGGGGGAGGGGGAGGGGGAGGGGGAGGGGGGGGGAGGGGGAGGGGGAGGGGGAGGGGGGAGGGGAGGGGGGAGGGGGGAGGGGGAGGGGGAGAGGGGAGGGGGAGGGGAGGGGGGAGGGGGAGGGGGAGGGGAGGGGGGAGGGGGGAGGGGAGGGGGGGAGGGGGGGAGGGGGGGGGGTGTCAATCATTGAAACATATTTAGCTCAGAATGCTGGGGTCTACAGTATGCTTGCCGGTAACTAGTTTTCACAACACCAGCTTTGAACATTTTACATCTGTAGAAAGATAATGCAAGGTTAAATACCAAGCTTAAATCTAGCTGAATGAAGGGGGGGGGGGGGATGTGACTGGACTGGTTGACAAACTCATATACTTTGGTGCACAGGAATTGATATCCTTGATATAATAAAATCATCCCCCCTGTCTGTCTCCCCTCCCCACTCAAAAAATAAATAACTAAGAAAAGAAGGAAAAGACAGCCCCCGTTTTAATACCCAAGGCCTGTACGAATACCATTTTTCATTCAACCTAACATTTCAATTTGTTTTTAGAATAAATGCACCTTACAAACGTAAATGAATTAAGGGTTACTTTTCATCTTCATTAATTTAGGAATTGAATATATTGCGAGGAAGAAGAGCTTAACTCCATTAAAAGAGTTTTCAATTTATCATGAAAAAACAGATATTCTGATAGATTTACGTGACAGAATGCTTTCACCTTTGCAAGTAATGCTTAACATTATCCAATAAGCCAGTTCACGGTTGCAGTCTGAGCATGAGCAGATAAAGGTCATTGCAGAACAAATTGTGAAATACACGGAGACGAAATACTGGATACGTGCTAATGAAAGTTATGTAATTATTATTCATTTATGCACAAGCGGTGCACTCCATGATCACAGGTGGAAGTTTTCTTTGAAAAGGGGAAACAAAGGCTATTTATGTAGCACCTTTATCGCTGTAGGATTGATTATTTCAAAATGTTCAAAGTGGGACCTCTTCATGTTTTGAAGATCTGTGTATATTCGGGGTCATTGCAGTAATGTGCTAACCGTGAACTGGTCTATTCATGAAGATTTCATCTCTTTCTCATCAAAAATTGTGTCTCTCCTCCACAAATATATATGTAAATGTATTTTAAGGAGCTGAGCCCTTTTTACTTTAACATATTTGATTGGCATCCAAGACGTACTAGTCAATGTTTTGTGAAAATCAATCTTTGGAAATGAAGGTAGATGGAGGATACCTCCTGGCCCACTCTAAGTAAAGCCAATTTGTCTTAATCAACTTGACCTAGCAGGGTTTAACATTTGTACATATATATAATTTGTAGGCCTATATATCCAAACATATCCTCTGTGGAGAGAGAGCTAGAAGGGAGTTAGCCATGATTTACTCCTCATACAATGTTATTTAATGCCCTTCTGGCTCTGAGCAGTTTTAACATTTCTCTTCATAATTCATATAATTTTCCTCTCATAATAAAGTTGTTATTCAGGGGATGATACATGTATGGCTCTCTCTCTCTCTCTCTCTAGCACAATAGCATTTCATTTCATTTCTTTTTCTTCATTTTTTTTTCTTTTTCGCCTACATTCCTTCCTTCTTTCCCTCCTTCCTTTTATCTTCATTCATTAACTCATGATCAAAATATTCTGGCAGAAAAAAGTCTTCCCAAGTTTGTTCACATTCATTCCCATTCATGCTAGCTAGGCCTACCTAAAAAATGCTAATTGAAATTATTTTAAAAAGAGGACACAAGACAACTACATGTATGACGTTTTCAACCACGACGTACATTTAAAGTTAAGGGACTGTCTAGTGGACATATAACTATCAACTCCAAACATAAAGAGTTTGTAACAAATTATCAGCTGTGTATCTAAGAACAGCTTCCATACTCCTGGGCAAGATAGATTTATGGTCTTCCATATTCAAGGTGGACTCACAGAGCATCTGCATGTGGTGTGCTTAGTGTGGTGATTGACAAAATATAACCAAATACAAATTTCATAAAATAGGGTCATTCTAATTGTAAACATGCCATGTCCTATTTTAACTTTTCTCTGGTTTAATCGTTCACCCTTCGTCTTTCATAGATGGTGTGTGCTGTCGTTAGTTCTTACCATACTGTCTCCTAAACCTCTCCCTATGGACATTAAAACAATTCCGTTTATTACCCCTTTGTACAGGATGTTGCAATTTAAAGTCCTTTAGACTTGGTCGAGATCTAGAGAGTCTACTACAAGAAATTCAAATCAAATCAAACACAAAGCCAATGGAACCAATACATTGAGCTGTGAATATATGATTTTCTGAATTCTTTGGTGAATGTATCTGGCTGCATTCATAAAACTCTTTGAAGCTAGAATATAGCTGGAACATGAAATATATTAAAATCACAGACTTAATGCACAATTTCATGACACGCCCCTACAGACTCAGTCTGTGCACATATTAGTGCATAAAGTAGTTTACAGGGTGCATATGGATGAATTTTTCATTTCTACTTTCTTTTTAATAAAAACAAATAAAATCTTGCGAACTGAAGAACACTTTTCCTTCTAACAGTCATTTAAACCTATTACCACTGAGACCGGATGGTCCCTGTATTAAGCCTATGGAATGAGCGAATCCAGTAGTCAATGTGTTAACTAGCTTAACACTGCCCCATTGTTCAAAGCACAATACAGCTTTCCTAACAGCCCAGATTAACTCTCAGAAGCCCAAAGCCTCTACATTTATGGTTCCAGCACAATCCCTTCTCAATAACAGACAATCTAAAGATGGATTTAAGGATGGCAGAGGACTCATTAACAAGCTCCTTTAACTGGCACCCATTTTATTCAAATAAAAGAGCAGTATAATCATGCTCAAAACTGTTAAGAAGCTCAGTCTTAACAAGAAGACTTACATGAAAGAGTATTCATTGATGACAAGCCTCATATTCTCTGTAGAGAGTAAGAGCAACTTAAAGAGATTGGGTATCTTTGCCTAAGATTTTAAACAAAATCCTGGATTTAGCTCATGCTGCAATCATAATTATAAACCTTTAGGTCAGTCAGGAATCCCATGATTTTACAAGCTGATCGCCTGTCTGATTATCAAGATATTTATGAATGGAATTCAAAAGTTTTAACGTTTTCCCAATGGCTTTTTAACACTACAGTCCATTGGGGGAAACGAGTATGGTAAAACCGGTCACTCAAAGATTTTTACTTTTTTGAGGCACTTCACAGTTCATGATCATTTTGAAGCGCAATTTTTGTAAGGGCGTCAATATTACACCATATGACCGACACTTGTTAAACTGGACACATTGTTAAACAATGCTTTTAAGTCTAGAGGAAATTTATACAAATCTGTACAAAGAAACGATGTTTAGGCCTACAGAAGCATTGTATAGAGAAAAAAAAAGCATACAGACTACATTGTAGATGATGATGCGGTATAAAGAGCATACAGACTAGATGATAATGTGGTATAAAGAGCATACAGACTAGATGATAATGTGGTATAAAGAGCATACAGACTAGATGATAATGTGGTATAAAGAGCAGACTAGATGATAATGTGGTATAAAGAGCATACAGACTAGATGATAATGTGGTATAAAGGGCATACAGACTAGATGATAATGTGGTATAAAGAGCATACAGACTAGAAGATAATCTGGTATAAGGAGCATACAGACTAGAAGATAATCTGGTATAAGGAGCATACAGACTAGATGATAATGTGGTATAAAGAGCATACAGACTAGATGATAATGTGGTATAAGGAGCATACAGACTAGATGATAATGTGGTATAAAGAGCATACAGACTAGATGATAATGTGGTATAAAGAGCATACAGACTAGATGATGATGTGGTATAAAGAGCATACAGACTAGATGATAATGTGGTATAAAGAGCATACAGACTAGATGATAATGTGGTATAAAGAGCATACAGACTAGATGATAATGTGGTATAAAGATCATACAGACTAGATGATAATGTGGTATAAAGAGCATACAGACTAGATGATAATGTGGTATAAAGAGCATACAGACTAGATGATAATGTGGTGTAAAGAGCATACAGACTAGATGATAATGTGGTATAAAGAGCATACAGACTAGATGATAATGTGGTATAAAGACCATATAGACTAGATGATAATGTGGTATAAAGAGCGTACAGACTAGATGATAATGTGGTATAAAGATCATACAGACTAGATGATAATGTGGTATAAAGAGCATACAGACTAGATGATAATGTGGTATAAAGAAACCAATTTTTGCTTGTAGTGTAAATGCTCCTACTCTCACCTTCTGAAATGGCCTAACCTTCAAATGCAAATAGGAGATAATCATTTCATCGCTGTCCTAATGAAGAAAACACACTCCAGCCAGACAGCCAGCGTGGCACAGTCTACCTACAGGGTCTTACAGGGTTCCGCAGGGTGTAATATTGCTACCCTAACCCATACTGACAGGCGCAATGCCTCACAATATAGCAAGTGGTCGTGATGATGTGGTGCTCATAGATAACACTTGAAGTGGCTTGGGGAAGGTGTTCCTTGCACCCTTCCAAACAATACATGGTTTAGCTGCAACAATCTCTGATTTTTCACACATTCCGGTGTTTCATTATAAGTTGCTAAGCACCTAGCAGTAAACACAACAAAAAAAAACTATCTTTGGTGTGTGGTTTTTTGACAAGCTAGGTAGGAAAAGCATTATGGCTTGCCCTACCTTAAAAACACATAGTACAGTCAACCCTGCTTTAGCGAACCACCTGTACAGAAAGACCACCTGTCTATAAAGACCAAATATTTTGTTTTCCATGACTTTTGGGCACTATTTCCTATTGAAACCTGTACATAAAATCCACCTGCCTTTAAAGACCTCTTTCCATGTGTCCCTTGAGTAGTCTTTATATACAGGTTTCACGGTATATGCAATTTGCACTTTTTGCGTAACAGGTGAATGAAATGATTTGTATCGAGGCACCTAAGTGTAAATTTGTTTACATTGGTATAGGCAACAATGAACTTGACACTTACCCTATTAAACAGACTCTGATCAGAAACGACTCTCAATTCATCCTCAACAGAGCAAAACTAAGCAAACAGAGAGCGCTAGAGAGAGACAGACAGACACAGAGACAGAGATAGAGAGACCTGGTAGTGGTGGACGAACAGAAAACTGGAGTGCATTCCCAGAGGTTACTGACTGATTGACTATAAACCAGCAGGTGCTTTCAAGAGATAGAATCTTCCACTTCAGTAGGTAAAGCGGAAACGCAAGGTTCTCCTCCTCGTTACCCGTAATGAAAAGAGAAGTTTACTCATTGATCTTTCCACTTGGTTGCGCTCCGTTGATCATCAATGGAAGCCCTCTGCCAGCCAGCCTGGCAGGCCGTGAAAATGTGACTTCTGATTGACTGTACCTACACACTGTAGGCCTAGTTTGCAGGCCTGGGACCCGTTTCATAAAGCCTTTTTTCAATGACAAATGACAAAAATCAGTGAAAAATCTGCTGACAACCAATCAGAAGCAAGGATTTCAGTAGCTTATAACAAAAACTGTCATTTGTCACCGATGACAAGTTTTGTGAAACGGGTCCCTGGACAACCCTTATCACATACACGTAGGGTCTGAATTTAAAAACTTTATAAAAACCCAACAGGCCCTGTGCTGTACATGCAGATCTATACTCTTGGGTTAGGCTTCAATCATACAAGACACGTTGAAATGAAGGTACGCAATTTTAGCTACCTATTTGAGAGAGAGCCCTGGTAAAAATGAATGGAAACAAAAACTGGGGAAAATGAAAATTACAAAGAAATGCTTCCATTATTGATGGATCAATTAGATAATATTTTTCACTCCATTGACCATGTATGGAGTATTATACTTTTTATTATCAAGGCAAAGTTCCAAAGTTCAGATGAGTAAGAGTTGTCTCATACAGTGGTCCATTTCAACTTGGAAATACAATGTCAATTGTTTGTAAACTGTTCTAAACTAATCATGACAACAGGTTGACACTTGGAAACTCTTGACAATTCTTTTTAACTTTTGATATGCAGTTTGTACATGTGTCTCTATTGTGTTTTCTTTCTTATGTTGGGGGTATCTCTGTCTGTCTGTCTGTCCGTCTATCTGCAGAGCTACCAACCCCAACTGAACAAAAATCCTATTTTTTTCCCCAAAAAATCCTATTTTCGATCAATACCGCTAAGTACTTTCTCACCACAAACATGCATTTTTTAAAAATTGAAAATCATATTTTATTGAGGAAAAATCGTACTGTTCTATTAACTTCTAAAAATTCTACAATAAAATCATACTGGTAGGCAGATATGTATTTGCCTCTCCCTCTCATCCTTCCTGCTCTGCTTCTTATCTCTCTGTCCATCTCTCCATCTTCTAGCAATCTTGATCTATTTCTCCCTGTCACTCTATCTCTCTATCTTCAACTGTCTTTTGTTATTTCTTTCTTTCTTTCTTTTATTTCATTCCTGCGCCTCCTACTCCTCCCTCTCTTTGTCTGTCGGTCTTTCTCTGTCTATCTGTATGTACTACCCATTCTCCCCTTCTGTCTCTTTATTTCTCTCTTGGTCTCTCCCCATCTCCCTCAGCACCCTCCCTCCCTTCATCCATCCATCCCTCTCTCACCCTCCCTCCCTCCCTCCCTTCCTCTCTGTCTACCTCCCTCCCTTCTTTTATCCATCCCCGGCCCTCTCTCTCTCCCCCTCCCTCCCTCCCTCCCTCCCTCCCTCCCTCCCTCCCTCCCTCCCTCCCTCTCTCCATCTCTCCCTCCATCTCTCCCTCCATCTCACCCACACCCTCCCTCCCTACCTCTCCCTCAACCCCTCTCTCCTCTCATTACCCAAGAATCAATGTTTTACTAGTAATCAAAGCATCCTTGACTACTCCTAGTGCACCAAAGTCAGTGCACACCGACACACAGTAATTACAGGATTATCCAGATCAATATGAGGTGGTCATGTTAATTGGTAAAAGAAAAAGGTCACTAAAACCATGTTCACATGTGACGAGAAGTAACCTGCCTAAAAAATTGCAGCAAAATAAGAAGTTAATCGACATTGGTAGCTATGTGCATGATATGGATTGAAGCATACTTTTTGTAAGTATATATTTTCATCTCCACCCAATTATAAATGCTTGTCTATGTTTGGTTATTTTATACTTTACATATTTGATTTTATAACTGCAAGGTCTGCATAACATTTTGAAGTAGTTTTGTTTATCAGTTGGTTCAGAGCCAGAAGGGCATTGACTCTGTGCTAGTACATCCTTCTGACTCCACACAGACCCTATCACATACATGGAAATTGTAGAATTTTATGTCCAATAAATTGAAATGTGAAGCAAGTATGCTTATGTCAAATTTTAAGGTGGCTTCTACAGCAAACTAAGAGATTAGTGCTCACAGAACAGAAGAAAAAAGGGAGGGAGATGATCAGAAGAAGTGCAGATATGTCCACAAATCACCAGCTAATGACGGAGACAGCCGGTTACATTAGGTACAGCGTCTTGTGTGAACAATGCCAGGGTATAGACTTTAAGGAGGAGCATTCAACAAACAATGCTTCTATACCGGCCATCACATGTCATGCATGCACAGAGTCAATGAATGAATCCATGCTTGCTTGTACACACTCCGACAGGTATTGATTACGCAATGTAACATACAATCAAACATTTTGCTTCAGAGGTTTAATTGTTCTCTTCCCACACCGATTGAATCGGATGTCAATGACTCTGTGCTAGAGTGACTGATATACAAATCAATAAATCCACACACTTTAATACTCAAATCTACATGGATAGCCCCCCCCCCCTCCCCCCCCCCAAAAAAAGGTCTTTAAAAAAAAGAATCTTTCTAAAGACAATAAAACTAAATCATTGTTGCAAATCTACTATATTGCATCTGGGTTTTATTTGTACCCACTACAGTGAACATTGCATATCAAAGCAACTGAATCAGGTGGTATTGATTTTGTCTGCAAGTGACTCCAAATCTGTATATTTATCAAAAAAACATGTACATACTGTTGCTACTTTTAGGCATATTAAAAATGTCGGACTTGTCCTGTAATTTTCTTTTTTTGTTTCGCAGCCACTACATGCACATCATGATAGATAGGCTCATCACATGAAGATGTGAACATGTTACTGCCAACTACAAAAATAATGTCAAGTCACATAGTAGTGATAGAAACAATATGGAAATGTAAAAAGGTAAAGAAATACACATTCTAAAGTCCAAATTACTTCATGTTCTCCAAGAAAACTTGGTAAGGTTTACAGCAATTTCCTCTCATTTTTCCTGTATATCATTGCTCTCCCCTCATTCTTCTTCTTTTCCCCTCCCACTCCTTTTTCTCCATCTCATCTATCCCTCACCCTCTCTCTAAAGTACATTTTACCAAACTCACTCTCCCATCCCTCCTCCCCCCCCCCCCCCCCACTCTCTCTCTCTCATCCTTTCTCTGAAGCACATTTAATCAATCTGGATTCAATCCCCGCCTCTTCTCTCTCCACTCTCTCTTGAATTAGCCTCTATCTGAAGCACATGTTCAATCTATCTTGATTCAATTCTCTCCCTCTTCTCCCCCTCCCCTTTCCCCATCTCTCTTCTCCCTCCCTTACCCTCTTTCAGAAGCACATTCAATCAATCTAGATTCGATTCCCTCCCTCTTCTTTCTCCTCCTTTTCTTACCCTCTCTCAGAAGCACATTCAATCGATCTCGATTCAATTCTCGGAAGCACCTATAAGGCATGAAATATTCATCCTTTAATGATGCGTGCTGAAATGGATCCCCAAGTATTCACGGATGAGGTGCACGCTAAGACCAGACCCTGAAGATATCCCTTTCATCATGTAGCTTGCTGAGAGCAAGAAGGAAATTAACTCAGTGTGAAAGTACATGTATGGGATTGAGTTAATGGCCTTGTGTCTCTCTAGAGATGTAGAGAGATTTGAAGACAGGGAAAAGTTGAATGAGCCGATAATGGATATTTGAATTGCGATTGAATTCAACTCAAGGGGATCTTAATTCTTCATTGCTTCTTCACCACAACAAAAATCTATACCGAGAAATGTAATTATGCCCCATTATAACTATTATAGGTTTAGGATTCACTATAAAAAACCTTATAATAGAATATCCATTTTCATAGCACCCAGGCTTGATGTTTATGCCTACTTATAATTTTGCATATTTTCAAATTTCATTGTAATATATCTTCTGTAAGATAATACAAATATTATAATGATAATAATACAGAGCTCTTTACAGTGCATATCACTGCCGTAGCATCTCCATGCACTTCTGTACAATATCTCCTCAAGGAATCAAATTCTGAACATATTATTAACAAAATCATCCATTAGAAATGATTTAAAATATTAAGATATTCTGGGTTTTTGCTTCTTTGTTCAATGGAGCATTTCTTAAATTTATTCTGCAGGGAAAGTGTGTGATATCAATAGATTTGTTTCCCCCAAGGAATGTTTAATTTTTACCAGGCTTCTGTTTTTAGCCTGATAAGCTTTCTTGTTCTCGACCACTGTTGGGATCCTTTTTCTAATACTTGTACTTTAAAGATAAAAGTGAGTTCTGGTAATGCGATTGCATTGTGAAAGAAAAGGTGTGGAGTGGATCAAAAACAGTTGATCATGTAGCATGTAAGTACTGGTGTGCACTACAAGCTTCTGGAGTCATCAAAATGATAAGAAACTTGGCCCATGCAGTCTTGGTAAAGTAACAAGCACTGTACATATATGGGACTACACAATGGTGTCGGGGCTAGTACTACCTTGATTTCCTTATCTTTCTATGCTCATTACTCAGCCAGTACACATTTTCTTTCAAAATTGTTTGGCACATGTCGTTTATTTGTAATCTTGAACATTCAGTGTAAGTTTCGTTTGATTCTGTGAGAACTAATTTTCTCTTTTTTTACCAGAACTCAAGTTTATCTTTAAACACCTTGGAGAGGAGGACAGACTAACATTCTATCCACTGGAAGTCAGAAGGGCGTTAACCCCTAACCTTTTACGCCCTTCTGGCTCTCGATATAGATGATTTCATATCCATGTCTTGTGTAGTGGCACTTGTATAGTCGCATGTCAGAAAACAAACCGTCTTTATTGCCTCCTTTATGTTCCCCCTGTTGGGCCCTAACTATTCAATTTGCGCCTGTCACACACTCAAAATGTCAAATGGTCACAGCCTAATGGGGCCTTCTCCTCTTGAAGTCAAACAAATTGACAGACCGGGTCTGGATTATAAGATCACAGTGAGATGCAAAGTGTTACTTTTCAAGACAAAATGAAAGTGTCAGTTGCTATAAATCTTTGGTTTATTCTCCTAAATTTCTCCTTGCCCTAGCATTGCTAGGTGACGGTGCAGAATGAAAATATAACATGAGTTCCAGTGAGGTTGTCTGTAGACTGAAAATAGGTTTCAGGTTATACTTGATGAAGTAAACAAATGTTCTGAAAGGGGGCCGTCCAACAGCAATCTATTTTAAGTTATCAAGTCACTGGTTTTATTGGTTTGGAAGGGAAAATGTATCAATGAAATACTCAAGGGGTAGCTACTGGTATGTACACCAGTCATAATAGGAGGTGGTGGAGGTGGTGATGGTGGTGGTGAGGGGGTGGGTTCTGAACAGAATTTGCTGATAATTTTCCAGCAAATGTTGCCTTTTATCATCTACCAATGGGCGTGTTTATGCTTCACTTTTTCTGGCCAGAATCAGGCATTTGTTACGCGTTTAGTTTAAAACACGGTTGCGTCCATGCTCACTTTTGTAGAATCACTGAAAAACGGCGATCACGATCACCGATCGTAAAGTCACAAAAAGATGCGTTTACAATTTGTAAACGCGTTTAAATGGGGTCAACGCACTGACCTCTAGTGGGTCTACGTAGCATGCACAGTGAAGGTTTGCGAATCCAACTGGAAGACCAATTAAGGCCAAACAGGGAGAATTGCCTGGAGGAGCCAGAGAAGTGAGCATAAACAGTACACCGTGGAACTGTGATTACGATGAGCGTTTACGATGAGCGTTACAAATCGCTCATTCTGCCTTCAAAATTGAAGCTTAAACGCACCCAATATCAAACCTGCCAACCTTCTACAGCTAAATCAGGAATACACATATTTAGAAAGGGTACGAATCTAGGGTTCATAATATTAGTTTGAAGGCCTAAAAAATAGGAATAATTTTTGGGGTATGAATGAATTATGAAAATGTCTCAGTGGAGGGTCTAAAAATAATCACAAGTATCATAAAAGACATACATGTAGATGGTATGAATCTCTAATTGCAATTTTCCTCTTTCATTTGAAAGGTGCCCATAGATGCTCATCTTGGTATCGCAATAACATCTCTTTTAGCTCTCTGTAGACAGGCGAGATATGTTACCCACACACCGTCTGTGGTCTAGTCTAAAATGGCTAGTAATTGCTAACATGACCCTGCTCTGTTTGAAGACCTTTCTAAACTCACAAAGTCACCCATAATCACCTATTATCCCCTGGATAATCTGTGTACCTAATACCTACCTGCCAAAAATTACACTGTGTCAACAAAGATATGAAATAATTAGGATGTATATCGGCAGACAGGAAAACTTTGAGAGGTTTCTTTGACTTTATTCACAGATAGGAAAAGGGATGATTAAAGTTGAAGTTTAATCAAACGGCAAATCTTTAGCAGCATACTATCATCATTGTTTACCACAGATAGAGATCATATTGTCTGTCTGGAGCCCGATAAGCATAGGACTCCTATCCTTTTAGACAGAATTAACATCATTTGGGTTTCAAACGGACAATAGTTTGATTTATTTCCAACACTTTAGACCTACAAACTGTACTTGGTATAAAGGAAGCTTGCAAAGAACAGTTCAGTCGTTGGTCAGGAAAAAAGATACATTGTATTCAAAAGGGTAGCACAACAATATCCAAAGGCATAAGGTAAAGATAAACACAATCGCAACTATTTAAAAAAAAAATCAACTAATGGGCAATTTGAATACCCTGTTGTATGCCCGTAGAAATCAGGTTTAGATTATGTAATACCTTATTGTCAAGTTTCATATTTCAATACCAGGTAGGTGATGCACAGGACTATTGAAATTGACCCAAGTTGATGATTCAAAAGTACATGCAGTTGCTATCATGTTAGAAAGTATATATTGGTATTTGAGGTGAGAGAAAATGACATTATTTTTTTTAAACAACATTTCTTACTTTTCCTAGAAGAGATAATTAATGTAATACATTTATGATGATAAAAGAACAGAATGGGTCTTCAGCATTGAGACTACATGTACATGTACATATACTTTATGCCGGCTCTTAATATAGACCTCAAATCAGAGCTTTTCAACAGCAAAGGAGGTTGATTTTATGGTAGTTTTGTGGATTCATCGTTGAATTTTTACACTTGATTGGCTTCAATATGATACCATTGTACACAGGGCGGAATGATCTGAGGATACAATTAAATCTGATCAGGGATAAAAACGTTAAATTGTGTCATTTGTATGATTGCTTGTGCTTTGACTATGCAAGTAATAGGGTGCATTATATGGACTTAGTTTTCCCATGATCAAATCAATGCAAATTTAGTTATTAGATTGATTTTCAATGTTTGCCATACAAGAAATGGAAGAACAGTTGCAAACTGAAGTTATTGATATTGGCCTATGAGTAGAAAATGGAAAACATTCTTTTTAAAGGTACTATGTCCCTTTTGCAGCCAACCTCAAATTCTGTAGAACTTTGCATGAATTATGAATATGTCATGTATGTCCTATCTGTGAAATTTAAACGTTAGCAGTGTCCTCATATTCAAATTATGCAAGGAAACCCGTTTACTTGCTAGACTTCACTGTCAGACACTATTGAGTGACTGACTGGCTTTTTTCCTTCTTTGGTAATAACATACTGTACATGAAAAGAGTTGTAAAGGATACATGAGCATTTGTCTACATCAATAACCCACTTCTTGTGATGGCCAAGATTAAACTGATTGAATCTTTGCGCAGCATAAAACGTATGACCATTCGGTACAATTGTCTGAAAATCAAGACTATTACTTTTGGGCTCTATAGCCCTAAAGTCGATTTGACAACTAATAGTCGTTATTTTCCCACTTGAAGATATTTTCAAGCCCCACCTTTTTTAGGGAAGTTCTAAATTAGTATTATCTTTCAAATGCAGTTGGAATTTAACTTTGTCATTGTTTTGGCCTGCAAATGGGACATAGTACCTTTAATGCTGTGCTTTGAACTGCAGCTTTTATTTAATACATTGAAAAAGAGCCAAGGTTTGAGTGTTTAGTCTCCACTTTTACTCAAAGACAAGGCAATAATCAGAGATTGATTAAAAAAAAAAAAAATAATAATCATAATAACTTCTACTTTTATAGAGCTTTCCATAAGTGAAATTATCAAACATAAGATAACAAGGTAAGGTAACAATTTAAGAAAGAGGAAGGGATAGGACAGAGAGAGAGAGAGAGAAATAGAAAAGGTGAAAGGAGATGTGTACATTTTAAGGGCAGAGGAAAGTGGAATATCAACAAGTGCCAAGAAATATGGACATGTACTGTACATGTATTTCAATATTTGAATTCTGTTTTGAATGTACAGTAAAATAAAAGTGTAAGGATAGTGACACTCATCAATATTCAAAGAAAGATACATTAATGTACCCTAAAATATCATAACAAGACTTTGTGAAGATTCAATCCTGTACTGGTGAATACATTGTGTTTGTAAAGACATGTTTGTGCACAAGAGTCAACAATGGACCGCGGATTAACAAAGATATCTAATTATAAAACTCATAAATCACACGTTGATCTCGTCTACAAGATTATAAAGAGCCTATGGGTACAAAAAGAAAAATATGACACCCTTGTTCAACCCTCTGAACTACAATACAAACTAGTGAATATTGATTGAGTTTCCTTCTATCAATCAGTGGGGTCTGTCACTTCTAATTTAATCACTATTTTGAGGACCTGTGAAATATAAATATGTATTTTTTCCCCCTATATTCCAATCGTTTAAAAGAAAAATAAGTAAACACCCTACACGTCTCCATTAATAAGAATGTGAAAACCAGAAAGTAAACTCAAACAAGGAAGAAGCGAGCAAACTGAGCTCTGGAAAATTTGAAAGGTGCTATGGAAAAATAAAAATAAAGAACTTTAGTTTTAAATAAAATGCACAAAATGTGTCGCATTTAATCTAAATTTTACTGGACAAAGCAAATCGCAAAAGAGCTATTCTAATGCTATGGTCACAACGGTTCGTACGAACGATAATTTCGTACAAATCTCAGTTTTTCCATTGTCTTCCCGAATTTCCATTGTCTGAAAATCGTTCGTACGGCGTTCGTAGCAGTTCATAGTGGCATTTGTGAACAAGGCTTTAGCAAGCACTGCATGGATTGAGCTGCCAAATAAGGCAAGCACATCCTGCATTAGTGTTTAAAAACCTCTGATTTTATGGTGTGCATTGGAACTCTCTAGATGCAATAAGGAATAGCAACTGGAAATTGTGTCTCTCTTGACCACTTTGCCGCAAGCGAAAGTTCTTGTTGCACAATTGAGTGATAAATGAGGCTAGACAAAAACTAGAGATGGACAATGAAAAGCCAAACAAGGGTGATTAAGTCAAATAGCTACTGCTCTGCGGAAACGTACAATTACATAATTCTAGGCTTCTTTCTTGTTTCTTCAAAGAACTACTTGAGAGGGACAACCCACTAGATGAAGATTAGAATTTGGAAAGTTCAGACAAATTTAGAGTTAAATTAATCACTGAGAAGTGAGAAAGAACAACTTCACAACTCCATTGTCCTACCGACGAAACATCAACACCATTAATGTCCACAAAAAACAGACAATGCTTGCATTAGCCATCTAATGAATGGGGTGCTAGTGTCTGACGATATCAAAGCATATAACCTAAAGCAGTTCTCTCTCTTGCACACCTCCGCATCAACAAGAAGAACAACTCCAAGAGAAAATGTTTTCAATCAATTACGCAATGCACACCCAATCAGAAATGTCTACACGATAATCGACACCTACCACATTTTGGGCCTAACCAACACATTTTTCCCTTTCTTTCACTCACTGAGCCACTTGACCAAGAAGCCTTACACATTTCTTATGTCAGATCTTCTCTCCTCTGGGAATCTCGAAGACAATTTATAAAAGGTGTTTTGTGGATGTGGGAGTAAAGCAATTTACCTGCTTTCTTGTGATAATTGACAATTTAAGAAACAGTTACAGGATGGTTGGACAGAGTAGACAAGACAAGTGAAGTCATACATGTGTTTTCTATTTAAATGTCCAATTTAACATTTAACTAAATCTTAAAGCATTGCAGGGAGCTAGAAAGATAAACATGCATAATGCATGATGATGAAAGTTTATCGATAGTTTACTTGCGTGGAAGTGTGATTTTGATCTGTAATTATTTTGTAATTTGACTTCCTATTACTTTTATTTTTTGTTTGAATCAATGATCCTATTTTATGATAACATTTACATTGTAAACATTGTGCAATTAGTCTCTGGACTACTACTTTGTATTTTGATTAAACCATGCATTGAACTAAATTGAAAAGAAGTTGGGTTTTAAGAAAGAATGTATTTGAAGATAATCATTGCATGATATAATGTAAGCAAAGTAAAATGTGTAGGCCTACATAAATAGATCTCTTTTCAGAAAGAAAAACATTCTTGTAGCATCCAATCCTTTTGGCTAATTCTATGAAATCAATACAGATGGAAAATGATGTGACCACACAAGAACATTTTCAAGAAATGTAACAAACCTGAACGACATGAACATTCATATCCATCATTTTACTATGTCTTAAAATGAACCACTGTTAAAACTAAAAATTGCAACCTAGGACATAAGTACAACCTACATGTACATGTACCATTCTTTATTTTCTTTATATAATACCTCTTTTGTGTATCTCTTATCAACATTTCCTTTCTTTCTTTCTCTCTCCCTCTCTTCCATTATCTTTCTCGTTGGCAGGAAAGGGTCTTTCCTCCATTGCCTGAGGCTAAATTGATCGCCCTGGTCCATCTCTACTCAGAAAAGAAGATGCACATTACCAACAAATAAGAATAGAACAACAAAGTAATAAGAACAGGGTATGGAATCTATAGCTTGCCTTAAAAGAAAATAAGATAATGGGAAGATGGGGCCCCTAGTTTATTTCTCCAATACCTGGATTTTGAAATAACAAATTGATGGACGAATTTCAGCAAAAATCAATACCTTCAGACAGTTTTTCCTTTTTCTATTAGAATCCATTTGCGCTAATGACCCCTCTAAGCACGAATATTACTTGTTGAATGCATACAGGCTATTGTACAGGGAGGGGACAGTTTAATAGTATTTCTATTTTCTTTCTCTCCCTCCTTTTAAGCTAACTTCTTTCATCCTCCTTCTTCTGTAGAGTCAAATGACAGAGGCTGTACATGTTGGCAGGGTATCATTAAAAGGAGGGGGTATCAATGAATTTAAGTGGCCAAACTAAAGTGGTTCCATTTCATCGGCATTTCCCAAGAGACGATCAACATCCATTCCTCCAACTTTAAACGTCCATTGCAGGAAATGGACGAAAAAACCCACAAATTAAAAGGCAAATAAAAACAAATCTATGTATTTCATTGATTATCTATTATCCTTTCCCCCAAAAAACATGAGCGCTTATTCCCCCAAAATTAGCAGGGCTTCTAAATGAAAAATCAGTCCATCATTAAAAGTATCTTTAAAGCCTTCAGATGCACTAAACTGTCTAAAAATTCACCCTAACATACATGTTACAATAAGAACCATTTTATTTGTAAATGATTCTCGCTCATTTCAAGCCCAGCCACTGCGCATCAAACTGCGCAGTTTGACCCAGGAAGTATAGGTCAACTTTGGCGCATGCTTTCTGAATTTGTTTGATCAACCAAACTGGAAGCAGGCCTAGATAATGATAATTTTTAGCGACCATGATTCTGCAGAATCACGTTACAAAATGCATCTTTTCAACGTTTTATGTTGGCGTTTTGGAACACGTTTATTTTTACGACCAACAAAAAATCGCTTTGAGGCAAGCGTCTTTGAAAACCATGTTTCTAGGGTGAAAAAGTGTCGCTTGAACACACCCTAACTTCGCTTGGACAGTATTGAGATTGTTGACTACATCTCCTACACATGTACATTATGCACACTAAATAAACAAATTACTAGAGTTTATACAATCTTCACACACTAAATTTCCTGTACTAATTTCTCTCTTAAATTGCACAAACACATTGAACATATATGCACTGTACTTTCCTTTTGGTTCAAAGTTAGCGGTAAACCCTCGTTTAGAAAAGGGAGCAATATTTAAATGGCCCTCCTGTTCTAGATTTCATGCCATACATCATACCCTAATACATACTACATTTCAAACACTCAACACAATTCCAAGAGTCCCATGCCTTTCACTTGGTGTATGCTTCCAATCTAATGCAATAATCGCAGTACAAGCAGCAGCGTGAAAGCATTGTCACCTGGGCTTGCGAGGAACCGCTTCAATTGGGGGAAATGGGGACAGCAAATACTTGGTCGATTTCAAGGGCACTTGAAGGACCCTGCTCAAATACTTTGGGGGAGGGGCAAATCGACAACGAAAGCACCAGGGAAGAATGAGGCGGTGTTTACATATTTAGGCATGAATCTACTTCACAGACTGTACGATCTCCACTCCTACTAGGGATAAATCGAGATGCAATATTTACAGGGCAGGAGGCGAATTGGATTTGATTGTGAAGGGGCAATTGAGGAACGAAAGCTGAGAAAGTGAGAGGGAGAAGTGTAAGCAACAAGATGCCAACAAGGTGAACAGATTATACAAGAGAGGGAAACATGGTGAACGGAAGAGAATCAAGAGATGTGTGTGTGAAAGAGAAAGAGAGAGAGAGAGAGTGGATCAGGGAGATGAGGGGATGGAGACACCTGGTGAATAAAAGGGCAGCAAAAGAGAGATAAAAAAGGAGAACAATTATGAATGATGGATAAACAGGCGACACAGTTTGGACCCCCCCGAAAACCAGAAAAAGCAGAGGAGAGATAAAGATGCTGGATAGATCTGCATACATTATTACAGTAGAGCAATGTATAAGTGAGAAGAAGAGAAAGATAGCGGTAAGGAAGAGGAAAATATTTATTCATTATAAAAAAAAATTTAAAAAAAAGTTATTTCGAGAAAGAAAACTATCCTGCATTTGCCCGTCAAAAAAAACAATCTAAACCATAAAACAAACAGAACCAATACAAAATAAACATAAAGTAGAATAAACAAACAAAAGAACTTGAAACACAAAGCATACAAGGACCATTTAGAGGCTTGTACTTTTTCTTCTCTGGGGATTTAGGGATTGATTTGACATAAATCTAATGACAATTGGTTTTCATTATTGGATACTTAACTTTTAAAACTCTTTTCAGCGGTCCAAATAATCCCACAAAACCAATAGATAATTGCCCACTCTTTCTGCTCTATCCTATCTATAGATCAATGAAGTTTAGCCTTTACCAGCTTACACTAAAATAACATTGCAGGAGAAAAAAAGCATCTACAAGCCACTTGTGAGGGGGATAATGTTCATTGATTTCTAATTCCAGGGGAGCTTTGACATTTTTTTATTTTCTGGGAGGGGGAACACTTGGGGAAAGATGAAAACAGCACAGTTCATAAGAAAGAACATGCCGGATTACCAGGAAGCATCCACACACCACTTGAGGAGGGCAAATGTTCATTGATTTCCAATTTCAAGGGAGCTTTAATTTTAAAGTTTAAACAATGGGGGAACACTTGAAAAACAAAAACACAATCTAAAAAAAAATTGGATTACAAGAAAAGTATCTTAAAATGAGATGTTCATTGATGTTTCTATGCACTAAACTTGGATGATCCTAGCTTTAGCATAACTACATGCACCCTAATGATATGAGATGCTCTATAGATGGAATACCAAGAGACGTACATCTATACAAACAATGGAACGTAGAACGTTGAAAGAAACATTGTCCTTGGTGTGAAGGGATGACACTTTCTAATCCAAGCTTAACAAGTATCAGCTACTTTGTTCAAGATATATTGTAAAACAGCATCTGAGGAACTAATACTTCAACAAACTCTGCTTCTAGTTAGCTCCTCTTTTCTCATGCTATTACTTTTATATTTGTTGCTTCATTGTTTATTTTTGGTATAATATACTTCTCATTGTATTATGTTTTGCATGAGAAATAAAATCATTTGAATCATTTGAATCAAATAGATAATGTAGAGCGTGTGAAGTAAGACTAGTTGATTGAAACATGAATGTCTTACATGACTTCAAAGCCCTGACAGCTATCCTGTGAGGATCCTCAGTCATTGGACCTCATTCCAAGAGGGCCTTCCAGATCAGAATGAGAACATTAATTATTTAAAATGGCAATCAAGGGGGACAAAGGGAGGGGCATATTACCCTCGTCTTTAAAGGGGAAATCCTCTCTGGCATCAAAGAGGGTTTTGAATAGAAAGCTACATGAGTTCCTGCAGCTTATTGAGGAGAATCTGAGAAGGGATATGTAATCATTCCATTGTATTGATCAGTTGTGATAGATAAATAATAGCTCGTTCTTATAAAGTGCTTTTCAGGACCATGCACAGGCCCTATATCAAAGCGCTTTACAGATATACATGTATATTATTACCCCGGTCATCGGATTCAGGCTTACCCGCACACAATGTATGCACATTCTCCACCTTCTGGGGGAGCATTCCAGCCAGGCGTCATTTTTACAAGCGCACACTTGCTCATCTAACCACATTAATTTTCGCATCCTACCGGGTACCCATTTTACACCTGGGTGGAGAGTGGCAAATGTAGATCACTGTCTTGCCAAAGGACATAGTCCGCGACTTGAACCGCGGACCTTGTGATCCACAGTCCGGTGACATATCCACTCAACCACGACACCTCTACAAAGATTAGATAAGTTTTATAACCTGAATTTGTTATTTCTGGTGAAACTCTCAGATTGAAGAACTGTACAGTACTATATAATTTCTTATTTCAATCTACTGAGATGCAACAGCCTCCTAACAACACATCATCAGGATTCATTTTGTTCATGTGATCCAATCAGTAATGGCTCTACAACTGAATAAAAAGTCCTTCCTGTAATAATTGATTCTTTAAAACCACACACCACACAAGGCAGCTGATAATCAATATATTTTTACTAAACATAAGGACAAATTGCTTTGGAAGTCACGGGTGCATTTGTATAGTGGCTGTGCAACTCATGCTGTGCCGACAATGCAGAGTCACTTTCTACAACTACTTGAATTTTGAACTTCAATTCAATACTGGACCAAATACCTTAACTAAACTGGCTAAAACCTATATACTACAAGCCTAACTACAACCCTAAACCGAACCTTAAACTCTCTAATGCTGTAGGTTCTCAGGTACCACTGTCTATTAACTAGGCAGTAGTTATCAAACTACATGTACATAGGCCTATGAAACGTCATGAAAAAAATGTATTATACACAAAATACAAGCAAGAACTAGAAGGTGCAAAATTTTAATTCATATCTTCAAATTAATAACTCTTACTTTTCTTTAACAAATTACTTGTTGTGGCTTAGTAAATGCTGTAGCCCACAACCCAAAGTCCTGTTCTGGTCTGGCTTACTTTAACAGTTTTTAAATCCATACACATTTCTGTGATCAAGTATGATACATGTATGTGTTTGGCTCTGCAGAAACCTTTAGTTCTGGAGCTTTTGAGACTGGTTCTGGTTAGGAGCTACTTGTACACGTAGAGCACTACACCTAGCATTATTTCCCTAGCATGAAATAGATCCTACAGGCCAGACTTTGTTGGACGAGCACTCACAGGGCTTACAAATCAATACAAGATTTCTTTAAAAAAATCAATCCTATACCCCTCCCCTAGTTCTTGACCCCCTCCTTGACGCAGGAAGCCACTTGCCTGAGTATTATACGTGTGAGGGAAAAAGGCTACGATCGGAATCAATATGGTCCGGTGATCTGTAGTATAGGCTACAGGAGATGGCATGCATATGAGGGTTTAATACAAAAGATAGTTTGACACCATTCTTTTCTTGTCATTACAGGTGTATGCTGCTTAATGGAAAAGGATTAATTCTTCAATAATGTGAAGGAGCTTTGGATCAATATGCTCTTTATATTAAGACATGTTTTTGTGTGTCTTCACTGTCATGCTAATGACGCTAATATGTCATACACAAAAGTAGGAATGAGACAAGAGATCGACAGACCTCACAATTCACTTTCAAATGGTAGCCATCAGTCATTACCCACTTACCGTATGAAACCAAGCCCCAAGACTGATGTGTGATCTGACAGACTTCATGTACAGTATGATGATGTTCATCCAGATACCATCACTGTTCAGGGTCCAGATTTCCTGCACATTCCTGTAGACATTGAAAAATTGATAAATTAGACTTGAAATATAAAAAATAACATAAATTTATTAAGTGAAGCATTAATGGCATAAAGCAAAGGTGAATATCTTAATCATTCAATACACATAAATTACCAATGTCTATAAACAATACTATTCTGCGATCATAAAAGCAAGTACATGTAGATGCCATGGGAATCAGAAAATAGGTAATAGCAAAAACACTCATTAAACGCAGCTCGGATAGAGGGTAGGCGAGCTACATTTGAAGCACACATAAACACTTCCATTGGAACTAACTACAAAGGCTTCAATTCTAAAAGGGTTCTGGAGTTCATAATTCATATACCTGTACCATGTATGATGATTAAATCTTTGTAAAATATCTTTAACTAATAGTCTGATACAACTTTGTGCATAATCCGATCCATCATTGCATACAAAAGACATTCCCTCAACTTTTCCACTACATTAACAAATCCTTATAACTCAAGTCATGACCTAACGAATAAAGAATGAACAAACATCAACTCATTTATTGAATACACAAGGCAATGAAGGCACAAGAAAGGAATCCACAAACCCAAAGCATGATGATGTATGAAGCACGGAGCAATTTTCTTAATTACATGCCTCTTTGTGCACGAAAGTATACTTTTCTGCTCTTTGATGATCGTTATTAACAAAGCATCGTGAAGGAATGGAACCTTTGCAAAAGAATCATTCTTATTCAGAGTTATCCCCCTTCATCTGCCCATGTCACTGTTCCCTCATTATGCTCGCTTCTAAGACTGCCCTTGGCTGTGACAAGAAATTACGATGCTGCCCGACATCAAAACATTCAGACGAAATTAATTTCAAACGTGCTCTGCGAGGCGCGATGCAACAATGCAACGCAACACAAAACCTCTCCTCTTTGCTGACAAAATATTGCCTGAGAACTTTACTGGAACACACTCGCAGATGACAACCAAACAGGGCTGAAACCAAATGGTTTATGAAATGCTTCTTCAAGAAAAAAAATGAAGGTACTTTGGGGGATATTTGATATGATGAACTTAAACATGCCCCTCTTTCGGTAGAAAAAAAAATGGTTCACATGACTGCAACATATTGCTTATTTCTGGATAATGTTATTGAGTTTGGGCTCCTACAGTTTCTTAAGAGAAAATGTTCGCTTGCAAGCGCCGCTACGTCTGCATTAAACCAGCAACAGGACGATGGGAAAGGACATGGAAACTTGGAAAGCAATCTAAAACTCCAAAATCATTATCGTTGATCTGAATCTAGACTTGTTTGGATGAGTGGAAAGCTCTTCCATTTCATGACAAATGTCACACTCTATACAGATTCCATATTGCTTTTAATCATCCAGTCATCACCAGAAGCTAGCACTCCGCACTTACTCCTTTCACAGGGGGCTGCATGAATCCACACATGTACTCTATACTGTCTGTGTGCATGCCACTTCAGGGGGGGGGGGGTAGTCTGCAAGCACAAACCCTGGTGAGTCGTAAAAGTGAGTCTGCACTATAAGACTACCATAGGCCAGTAGGTAGCTGGGCTAGGCTTCTCCCAAGGCACAATGATTTGTTGATAAAGTGTCAAATTAGGGTCTGTGCTTGCAGACTAGGGGGGGGGGGGGGGGGTGAGCAGAGCTGAAATTTGGGGCCCCATATGTCCCACACGTATACAGACTCCCATCTCAATCACCTGATATACCCATTTCTTACTGTCTTTTTATATCCATATTATATTTATATGATTGAAACACAAGCTCCAAGATTAATTTGTGTCACAGGATCATATGCAGTTGAGTTTTAGGTTTGAGGTTAGAAGTGAGGTTAGAAGTAAGGTTAGGGTTAGGCAAAGTGATGTGTTTTAGGATGAACAGATGAAGTTAGGAGTGTCAGAGCCGGACCACAGAGCTTCAATGAAGCATGTCTTTTACAAAGGTTTGAATCCATATTTCTTCCAAATTTCCTTTTGCTTGAAATTCTTCATAACTAGCTCAAAATCTGTACACAAAATTGAGGTCAGCTTTTATTGAAGTATTGGTTTTCATTCTTCTTCTTTCTTCCTTTTTCTTCTCCTTTCTTCTATACAAACTCTTATGAGGGATGAATCTACTGTCAAGGGGAGAAGAGATGGTCAAAATGACTCATGGTCGATAAAAAATAAAATCAATAATAATAATTATAATAAATGGGGCAGTCTATCACTCCATTACATTTCATCTTTTCAGTCAAATGTCTGGTGTTCTAATTATCTAATGTCCACGGTCAACCCACATGAAAATTAATCTTGACTTTACTCTGTCAAGAATAAACCTCCAATTCATCATAGTGTACAAAGCAGTGGTTAATAATGTCATTATCAATGCAGGCCATTAGAAACCCTCTTTATAAATAGAGAGAAGTAGGTTGCCAAGTTTCTTTCTTTTGTCTGTTTGGAGCAAGAAGGATGTTAACTAAGATACTTTAACACAAAGTTAAGATCCTTCTAGCTCTGAGCAGATACTTTAATCTAGATTTCCATAATACATTGACCCAAATAGAGACAGTTGAACAAATTTAATATCCACTGATGCAAATGAAATATCCTTGAAAAAATACAATTTGCAATGGGATATAAAGTTCACTTTTAAAGGAAGTAATTCTATTTGGATTGCATCCTGCCAGGTCAAATTTTCATTTACAGATGTGCAAGTACACTAGTCAAACATGTTTAAAAACTAGATGTGAGAAAAAGAAGAACGACAGAGACAATATTCCTCCTGGAAAGACTAACTGTAAAAGCCAATATTTTCTTCATGCAGACGTTTTTTTTTAAGTTTTCTTAGTTTTTCAAACATGAGCTGTTAAAAAATTTGTCACCAGACAATATGCAAACTTTTTGAAAACTATAAAAGGCCTCCTGAAAATAACAGCTTTTACAGTTTCATGTACATGTACTTCCATTTATTTATGCAACAGTTTATAAGGCAATACAGAGTCTCATACAAAATACCTCTTTTATCCATTTAATTCATCAAAGTATTTAAATATATTTCTTGATACACCCGTGTGTGACTAATGAGTATAAGGTAGTGAGACCAGAAAGAAGTAACACTCAAATGCATTAAATCAGACTTTCAATTTTGTATGGAATGAACAAAGTATTTAATGTGGTACAAGCAAGTTTAGAATCACAAAAGATTTGCAATATTGAACTATTGCCTATTCCCATTTTCCCACAGTATTTGAGGATTAGTCTACTCCTAGTTAAAGATTAGTCATCCCACAGAATTGCTTAAAGATTTTGATTTCTTTGAATCACTGCACATCAATAAATACTTAATAAATCTTAAAATCTATTCCATTCATCATGCCTCTCCCATATATGTCACTTTATTGTCACTTAAAAAGATTAAAAGAGATTTGCAGGAACGTCTAATAAATCAACTGAGACAACAAAAAAGTAATAGCTGGACTGAATTAAATGCAAGTTCATGGTTGTGCGCTCTAACTCAATCAAACTCAGATAACTATGGTATCCTCTTTTAATTACACTGTAATTCTCTGATGTAGTTTTACAATGTCAAGAACATTTCAAGCAATCTTTTTTTTTTATTACTACCGGTACCGATAAATATTTTTTAATAGTATTTTCCTTCATAAAGAGGGGATAATTAAAAATCAGATACAATGTTCAGGAAATGTTCTGATTTTGTGGGGAAAAGGGTAGCAATGTCATTTTGAACTCTTTTTCCTTTTTGATAGGGCTCAGCCCCTGTTATACAATTTTATCCTAGAACCCAGATGTTTCATGCATCCCCCCTCCCCCTCGTTTTTATGCAGATCGTTTTTATGCCGAGACAACATTGCTCTTTAAAAAAAAAAAAGGGAATCTGGTGAATATTGGTTGTCTCTGTGTTTAAATTTGTCTCTATACATGTTATTTAAGGGGTTTGAAGTAAAATTTGGGGAGAGGGAGAGGGGGAGGGGGGGGGGAGGGGTTTCCGTGTGTCACCTGATCAATGTCAAGTACAATGTACATGTATGTGTACGTCACCGCTGCATGTTGAGTGTCCTATCATCATGATATTACATTATATGGATACAGCAAATTACTGCAAATTCAATCAGAAAACTGGATGTTTATTTTAGATTTCATTTGTACAGGAAGTCTTATCATGATTGGATTATTTGTGTTTTGTCTCAGCAAATATTGACCTCTTGCCAGATAAAAATGATAAAAATAGAATAGGACAAAATCTCGCCAGGTTCATGATCCCTAGGCAGGTAAATACAAAAAAAATTGAAAATTAGTCACTTCAAAATGTAAATGGATTGTTCTTGTTTTATTTCTCCATGGTTATTAACTTATTTCAGTTCAAAAGTTACACAGACTGTATCTGCCTGTTTGCTGTGTTGCCCAATGATCATACACAGTATGTACAAATGTACAGTACATACATCAATAATGTGTATGAGTCTACATGAGCTGTGCAACTTTGAATGGAAAAGTAACCAGACATCTACATGTATCTGATCCAGACATAATCTTGATATCTTGTAATACATACATTGTACATGAAGAGCTAGAGTTAAGATTAGGGTGACAATTAGGACCTGTTGACTACTGAATGATCAAATTCCCATAGGCTTAACACAGGGAATGCTTGATTCCGGTAAGCGAGGGGTTAAAGTTAGCTAAGGGTAGCTAATGTAAGGTACATGTACCTCCATGGTTGAAGTTATAAATTTGATGAATATATATATATAGATAAACCCACAGAGTAATTGTCATCAGAGCATGTGTCGTACAATACCAGGTGAACATTGCCAGATGCAGTATATTATATGCGCCTTTCTGACAAACACAGAGACAATTACATGGTGTTTGATTAGACGGAGCTCTTCTAAAGCCAAGATAGAGCATCATTCACTATTCAGAAGACGACATAAAAGCACTGAACTTTTGACGAAGGGTATCAGAGCCATGAGAGGAACCATTTTCAATGTTCAATTGCCGGAGGTAATTCATGAAAAATCCATTATCTGATGTATTCATCTTTTATTCCGAGAGCTGAATACAAAAACGGATCTTTTTTTTTCTTCTACCGCGGTGCATTCTCCCTCTCTTTTCAACTCACAATACTTGCAGAAATAAGGCCCTGCAGCATTAACTCATACATCACAGGATTACTGAATGTGTGCCGTTTTCATGTCTTTAAAAGTAGTTCTCTCTCGATAGATCGGTTATGCAGAACTTCTGCATTTCTAGACAATGTAAAACACTATTGAATAATGTATAATATTCAGGGAAGTAGTTGCTACATGTACATGTAGGTTAGGCCTGTTATCATCAGCTCGAGATTGCCAAATAACCCGCTTTTTAAACTATCCCAATCGCAAATCATCCAGCTAATTTGAGTCTTATCAGCCCGCAGTTACGATTAGCAGGATATTTTGTCGAGATAATCATCCCAAGATATCTTGGGATAGTTTGCACCTATTTGCAAGATATCCCGCTATTGGTCAGGTGTGTCTTCACCAGCCCGAAGACTCGCACTATGCGCGAACGCTGAGCAAAATATCTCGAGCTAATTTCTCAAGCTCGAGTTTTGAGTCTCGAGCTGATGAAAACGTGGTTTGTAACTTCAAGCTTATTTCCCAAATCAGAAATAGCAGGCTATTTGACAATCTCAAGCTGATGAATATATTGGCAACCTGTTGATATGCTCACAATCATTGTTTTTTTGTAAAGAAATTGCTAACTTTAACTCATTTTTTTCTTCAGGATTATTTTTATTAGAAATGTATACACAGCAACAAAAAATACAGATCAGATCAGTGTTGCCAATTTAAAGAAGAAAAACTGATCAATTCAGCCTATACCAAATTAATGCCCTGACTGAGTAGATTTCATGGAGCACAGATTCCAAGTTAGTAAATATTCCCAAAGATGGCGTCAGACCTGGAAGGGTTGGCAGCCATTTTAGAAAATATCTCTTTGAAGCGGAGAAACTCAACCCCTCGATTACTCTGTGAACACAATAATCCTATGATTAACTAAAAATAAAGCTTAAGGGGAAGATCTGCTAATCTAGATGACAGGGCATGGACGAAGTGAGAGGAAAGAAGTTTGTACAATATGTACAGTAGAACGAAAACTCTAAGGGTTTTCTGAACAGGGCTAAGGCAAAGGCAGAGGAAGAAATATATTGTGGAGGGAAGTCAAGGAAAAAATAAAATCAGTTGTTGGAAGTTTTGACCAGGGGGCCTTTTTCTTTCAAGTTCATGTGTGATTGAAACTGGAAGGTGTATTAAGTGGCTGTGAAAACAGGTGTGGAATAGTTATAGAGGGCTGAACAAAAATAATGTTTCTTTTTCCCTTCAGAATCCTGTCATTTTCTGGAGGTGCCGCACTCACCAAAACAGCGAAAAATCTGCATTTTTTTCCTTCCGATCTTCAAAACAGAACTGATGGTGGCAGTGTCAAATTACAGATTTTATGGATTATGCTTTGAACAATCCAAACACAAAAACTTTTCTTTTTCTCCAGATTTTGATAAAACTGCTTGACCTTGAAGGGACTGCATAACTGAGATCCTTTCTCCACTTTTTTCTTCACTAATTCTTTTCCTTTTTTTTTCTTTCTAAAGATGTGTATTGTTAAAAATATATATACTTCAGGAGCTCTTTCTGGATTTCAGAAAGGAATAAGCACGGTTCCATTGCAATATTTTTTGTAAGTTTATCTTGCTTTTTTATTCAGGGTTTTTAGCTCCTAGACCTAGCTTTCAAGAGCTAAATTGCTCGCCACTCCCATCATTTTATTGGTGATGATGTTCTGTATCAAACATTGAAGTGGCCATCCCATACAGTAATTGTTTTGTCAAGGTTTGTGTCTCCAGCCTGCTACACTATCACTGAGTCAAAACAATGTGCCTTTGTCAAGACAGTTAATCAGTACACATGGAAACTGGAAAGGTTGCTTCTTCTATTTGATCTGCTATAATATTTAATGAGTGATATTTTATACTAAAGAGAAGAAAAAACGGAGCTGTGGGTAATTTAGCTCTAGAAAACTTAGGCCAGAAGGGGGAGATAAAGAAAAGGGAGAGGGAGAGAGAGAGAGAGAGAGAGAGAAAGAGAGAAGGAGATAGTAAGAGAGAGAGAGCTCATGTAAACAAGGAAGTATTTTAAAACTGATTGATACATGACCTGACATAATTTGCAAAAAAAAACCATGTCACTATAACATGCATGTTCATCTAAAATTAGATTTTTATGATGAATCACCAAAAAATACTGGATGCATACAAATGAAATGTTACAAGTCTGCTCGGTGGAGAGCAAGAGAGATTTTTTGTTTGTTCAAGTTTGCTGAGAATCACACTTGGTTGCACCCATTACAAATAGCAAATATCAGGCCCTGTGGTCGTCATTGTGACGCTTCAATGAGACACATTAACTGTATTTGTTCAAGTGTGATTATACTCTGTTACATGGTGCTAAAAGGTGGAAATATTAGAGGAAGAATAACAAATGTCACCTTTGTCTTCAACAAAAAAAATCATGTACTGTACACACGTACACACATGTACTAAAGAAAGGAACAAAAGAAAATTGACAGTACTACATTGTAAGCATGCATTTGAAGTGAAGTGAAGGCAGTACAAGAAGAGATCTTTTTGTCAGAATACATTCTCACTTTCTATTGATATTTTTGTATACTGTACACGTAGTTAGAGCTACCGGTATCTTTTTTATAGAACGTTTAGTTATAAATGTACAAATTTACATTATGTAGGACACCTACAATCTAACCATAGGCCTACTGACTTATTTCCTGTCCAAAGAACATACATACATGTACGTGTAATATTGTGGGTAATAGGTATGCAGTAGCAGACTCTCTTGGGAGGGGGGAGGGGGGGGGGGGGGGTAACCCAAAAATGTTTGAAAAGTCCCATCCCCAAAGAAAAAAGGTCATTCCAGTACTTTATATCAGCTTTATACATGTACATGTATGCCAATTTTCTGACAAGCAAAAGGAAAAAGAACGTCATCAATCCATGATAGTCAAGAATTTATCATAGTTAATGCTGTATCTTCTGGAATATTGTCAGTCACTTCTGGAGTTGATTTTTCATGTCTATCATATTCATCATGCTGATATCTTGTTGGATGTTGCCAATAAACATCCGCTTAGAGTTTTTTTATTTTGTGTTTTTCTTTCAAAAAGTTTTGAAATTTCCAATACTACTCTTTTAGTAAAGACAGTCTTTGACATCTACACAAGCAAAAATTAAATCCTGTTCGTTCACATTAGTCGATAGAAGAAAGCATGCTCGTGGGCATGGTTAATGCACACAAAAAAGATGAATAATAGAAGTGAGAGCAGTGTAAATTAACCCACTGTAGGGATGTTACAAAATTTTGAGATTTTGTATACTTTACCTGTGATATACCTTAGCAGATAAAGCATCAGAAGACCTTTCATTTGATACCTAATTCACTTCCTAACCTTCAGTATTAAGGAAGTTACGGTCATTTTTTACATGGAAAATTAAGCTGTCGCTCCCCATTCACTTACTATTGACTTAAGAAAAAAGCTGTGATCGAGGAACAACCAAATACAAGTCATTCAACAATGTGAAACTCTGTATCTTTCTTGAACCTCATCAGAACTCAGTGAAATTTTCACTACTTATAGATTTAAGCATTTGGAAAAAGAAAAGAACTTTTCATCTTGACTTGACTCAATTAATTGGTTAATTAATTAGCAAAGTCATTGATTGGTACACAATGTTTATCTTGATCTTACCTCTATGAAACTGTGTTGATCATTAGATGATGATGATACACTTTGTTATTATTATTATTGGAAACAGATTATCTACTTAATAAAATTGCTTACCTCAATTTTCTTTTTTCATTGAACAGGACTGAGAGAACATGTAAGAACTTTAGCAAAGCACAAGATCCATGTGCAGCAGATCAGCAGAAGACACCCCATCCCCCTCCCCCCCCCCCCCCCCATAAAAAAAAAAAAAAAAAAAAAAATCAATAATTATTATGCTGGGCTTAACATTAACGACCTCCTCCCCCTCCCCCCCCCCCCCCCCGATTTGTTATTATTTTTTAAATCAATAATTATATGCTCGGCTTAACATTAACGACCCCCCCCCCCTCCCCCCCCCCAAAAAAAAAATAAATAAAAAAAAATAAAATAAAATAAATAAATAAATCAATCAATAATTAAAAATTAATTATGCAAATATTAAAAATTATAAACAAATATAAACATTGAAATACCTGCATGGATCCTAGTAGGATCCATGCAGGTATTTCAATGTTTATATTTGTTTATAATTTTTAATATTTGCAAAAAACGATAAAAACAAGGTCAATCTGACCGAGCATACGTTCCATAACAATAAAACAAAGATCTGTCTGGAGAAAGTCACTCGATTTTCACAACTTTTCATTCCTGTTATGTTTATAAAATCCATATTCATTGTCTTAATCCTGGCCAAAATGAATGGTTTCTTTTCATATTATGTACGAATGATGTATAAATTGTCGATATTTTACATGATTTCATACTCATAATCAGTATTTTCATATAAAAACTGGGGTAGAAAACGGTATTTTCTTCGCATCGTTTGCATCAATCGCACGATCACCACACACAACAAGTCACGTACACACGCATGCGCTGTAGCACCCTCACAGCGCTGTGCACTCTCACTCGGTGACTGCCGTTCGAAGTTGCAAAACATGACATGACATCCATCAATTCCGGGCCTAAAAATACACATTTCGAGTCGTAGGATTTCGATAAAATTTCACAAGAGCACAGATAAATAGGTAAGCTATCGGTCTGCTTACTTTTTTTGAAGTCCTAACGACTCGATCCTTAAGTAAAAGACGGTGGAAGTTAACTCTCATTTTGTTTGCTCTCTGGTGATCGTTGTGATGAAAAATCTCCATATGAAGTGGATACCAAATTAAAGAGGAAAGTTTAACGAATATGATAAAACTAGTATCCGAAATATCAAACCCCTATAAAAGCTACGAAAATGGTGTTTTAAGGGGAGTCCCCCACACCGTTCGCATTTGGGCGCGCACGCAAGAAGTCAGATTTTGATCACCGCTCAGCGCCGGGATTGTAACGTACCTACCCACTGCATACAAGAAAACTGATGAACCGGAAGGCCCCTGTGGCCTGTACAAAAGCCTATCGAAATGAGATAATTCAGTAGTCAATGGGTTAAATGCTAAGTAGTTCTACAATAGCATAATCATCATCATCATCTAGCACCCTAAAACAATAGTAATTATGAAGATTCAATGAGTCTGACCATGATGAGATTCTCCACATGGAACTCCCATGTCCATCAATTCATTTTCCATGGCATTTTTGTATTGATGTAACTTGAACTTGAACTTGAACTAGTTAGACTGTATGTTGACAGTCTACTCATCCTACACTGATTTTGTTTCTGTCATCTTTAGACTAATCATCATTAAATCTTCACACTTCACTGCACGGGACACCTTCTCCTCTCTCTGGCAACAAACCACAACTTACCAAGTTACTGCACCGCACACAAGACAATAGATCCAACACTCAGACAACCTGTGTACGGTACCATACACAGCAGCAGGTGCGAGTCGCACTATCGAAATGCTAGTGTTATTCCTCCGGGAAACTTCGGGGGTGCACGCGTGCACTTCACTGTTCTAAAAGTTCACTCGCGAAGTCTTTACGTAGCTGCAAAAAGGTTTCCAAGCATTTCTGTCTCGCAAAGAGATGACTGCATATTCCCAGATTTTATTACTTTCAAGAATTCTTAATAAATCCTACGTACTCACACTGAATTAGGTATATTTTCCACGAAAATACGCGCCATAAAGATCCCGGTTACAGTCACAAAGCCAGACACGCTGATAATTTCTGCTACATGTTCAAGTCAGCCATTGATAGATGGCGCTATGACTAAAATGAATCTCTCTGACAATCAAGTGTCACTATAGTTGGAGGAGAGTATTGGCAACCGCTAGGCCAAGTTATTGAATAGAAAGGTTTTACATGTAGAAGAAAACGAAGTAAACGATTAGGAGTTTGGGGGAAAACCCTTATTATTATCTTTTCACTTTCCCCTTTTCCTCCCTTCCCTTTCTTTCTTTTTATTCCCCCTCCCCTCCCCCCCCCCCCCAATGCAGTTTGATTTTTGAACTGTGATGTTTGTTGACACTTTGCGATGCCACGGAAATCTGGACGTATACCAATTGGTCCTGTACAGTACCACCTTAGATGTAGACCTGGAATGCCCCAATCAGGCATATCATCTTTGCCATTCTTAGTTTGGCGAGAGAATCTCGGATTCGCCATTGTTCAGCTAAGAAAAAGAGACCCCTAACGTGTTTTTTAGAAATTAAAATTTAGACCATGATTTGCATACTTCCAAGTGCTAATAAATAAAAACAGAAAAGTAGAAGAAGAAGAAGAAGAAGGAGAAGAAGAACAAGAACAAGAAGAACAAGAACAAGAATAACAAGAAGAACAAGAAGAACAAGAACAAGAAGAAGAACAAGCAGAAGAACAAGAAGAACAAGAAGAACAAGAAGAAGAACAAGCATAACAAGAAGAACAAGAAGAACAAGAAGAACAAGAAGAACAAGAAGAACAAGAAGAACAAGAAGAACAAGAAGAACAAGAAGAAGAACAAGAAGAACAAGAATAACAAGAAGAACAAGAACAAGAACAAGAACAAGAAGAACGAGAAGAAGAACAAGAAGAAGAACAAGAAAAACAAGAAGAACAAGAAGAACAAGAAGAACAAGAAGAACAAGAAGAAGAACAAGAAGAACAAGAATAACAGGAAGAACAAGAAGAACGAGAAGAAGAACAAGAAGAAGAACAAGAATAACAAGAAGAACAAGAATAACAAGAAGAACAAGAAGAAGAACAAGAAGAACAAGAAGAAGAAGAAGAAGAACAAGAAGAACAACAAGAACAAGAAGAAGAACAACAAGAACAAGAAGAACAAGAAGAAGAACAACAAGAACAAGAAGAACAAGAAGAAGAACAAGAAGAACAAGAAGAACAAGAAGAACAAGAAGAAGAACAAGAAGGGGGGAAAGGGAAGCTTTTGATAATTATGGATATTTTTTTTATATTTGACAACTAGAAAGTGCCGCTCGTCAAATTCCAGGATTGAGATGATGATGAATTCAGTTCATTTAATTTCATTTAGTTATTTAATCACGGTAACTCAGCTTAAACGGCTGTTTTTCGGAAAGTCTGTGTGAAACTAATACAAATATTAAAATTATAATTCAAACAAAAGCCTTCAAAAAAATATAACAAAACATAAACATACACAAAATAAAGGAATCAAATAAAAACAAAGGAAACCCTATAATTGGCATGATAAACTATGAAGAATAAGAAGAAGGAAAAAAAAATAATCAAACATGTAAATAATTGTATAATGTAACTAAATACAAATTAACAATAATGAACCAAAAGTAGATAATTAACAGATACTTTATTATTGTAATCCGATTCTGATTGATTATTATTATTATTATTTTATTTGGCAGAAAACACATGATATCAAAATACAGAGTTGAAAATAAACAATTACTAGCAAATCACACACAAAAAAGGAACACTGGGTGCACCCGGCTGTGCTGCCAGGCATTGGGCAAAGTTAACCAAATAACTATAGTCCGCAGACCGCCCTCGCCTATACCCAACCAGATGCAACCAGTGTTGCAGATTTATGTGACAAGAACAATATAAAAGATACATGTACCACTTTCAAATAATTAAAATGCATCAAGACAAAGCCTTCAAACTTCCTCAAGGTTGCATCACACGCCGGAGACTCATGACCACACCAGCAGAAAAAAGTGGCACAATATGATTTTGAAGGGAAATTTTGTATCCGGAGTGTGACTCAACCGTAGAAAATCATATAGACCTATACATACAGTACATTAAACATAATACATATATTAAAAAACATGCAGAATGTGACATTACAACAGTGATAATATATACAGTTAAAGTATAAATGCATATATACATGTACATGTAATTGAAGGAAAATTGCATGCAAGTTGAAAGAACCAACTCAGTCGATGTTACAATCACTGAATAATAAATATACATGTAGAAACATAAGATGATAAAGTTCATTCAATAATCTATTGACCAAGTGAATAGTAAGTTGAAATCTATGAAAAATAAGTATTAACATCATATGAGTAAAAACTGCTGTAGCATGTTGGCAGGCCAGCTTATTAAAATATACATGTATAACTACAAAACATTCCTCTAATAATTATATTGCACTGCTAAGCTAAATATCTGAGATTTCATGATGGTATTGAAAATTGAAGTAATGACTCAACTGAGTGTGAACATTCAGATTTAATGGTGCCTTTATAATATTTTACTTTACCCCTTCAGAAATATTAATGTATATACATGTATAGATAAATACACTTAATGGAATTAATACATAATTAAAATTCAGATAAATTGCATAAATATATAAACCAAACATTGTCATATCAAACTCAAGGTGCATCGGCAAGATGGGATTTTAAGTGACTGCACCATGTGGGAAAAGACACAGTAAGGACCGAGTTCCTAAGGTCAGAAGGTAGAGTGTCCCACAGCCTGGGGAACTCATGTATTGCACTGAAATGCAGTCCATCTTTGCGTGCAAAGAGATGCCTGAACTTCAGGTCTTCCAAATGACGTGGGTTCACAACAACGAGAGAGTTCACAACAGGGCATTGGATGTGTTTGAACAGACACTTAGTAATGAAGGCCATTGTACAGTAAGTCCTTCTCAACTTGAGAGAATTCCAATTCAGCAGTTGTAGGCGTTCCTCATAGGGCATTTGGCCTCGCCGTTGCTTCAAGGCAAGACGTGTTGCCCTGCGCTGTATTGACTCAAGTCTGTTGATCGATCCTACTTTGTGCGGAGTCCAAACAGGAAGACCATATTCCAGGATTGGGAGGACCAGACTCTTGTACAAGCTGAACACAGCCACTGATGAAAGACCCATGGCTAGGCTGGTTATCAGTCCAAGTAAGCGATTTGCTCGAGAGACGACATACCCAACATGGCTATCCCAAGACATGCGGTTGTTTATGATGACACCCAAGTACTTGGTTTCAGTAACCACCTCCAGTTGCATATCATTCAGATAGTACTGCGGTTGGCCCGGTTGCCTTTTCCAGGATATTCTCATGACTTTGGTTTTGGAGGTATTCAGACTCATTTTGTTTATGTCACACCAGTCCGCAAGAGCGCGTTGACATCATCTTGAAGCGCTTGCTGATCTATGGGGTCATGGATAGGTCGTGAAATAACAGTGTCATCTGCAAACAATGCACAACTCGATAAAACAACCTCAGGGAGGTCATTAATGAATAGGTTATTCACCAAAGATCAGCCGCCCTCCCCGTTCACCCACCCCCTGCATCGTGTATTGCCTAGGTGGTGACATGATATTTTTTAAAAACATTTCTAATCTCTATGGTTTTCAGTTCCTGTAAGTGTGTTCTAGCATTTCGCCCCCCCCCCCCTATAACTTAAACATTTCTTATTGTATAAAGTGTGTCTGGTATCAAACATGGGGTTGTGCTTTTCGAAGGAACGTAGAATAGGACTTGGTGCATCATTATTAAGGTCCTTTAAAAAGAATGTTTCTGATGTAAAGACGAAAATGAGAGAGGAAGAAGAAAGCAGAAGAAAGAAAAAGAAATCAGAAAGTTGAATCGTTGGAAAGAAGGCTTCAACATTATTTATACCGTGGATCCTAGATTCCTGGTAGGGTCAATGTTTATACTAACTAAATTTGAATTGTATCCAACTGAATATTTAATTAGATTGAACAGCAATGAAAGTTATCAACTGTTTTTTAAAGGAAAAGTCCAGCCATCTTAAGAATTATCAGTAAAGGTCTTATTAATGTAAAGGGAAAAAAAATTGCCACCACCCCCGCACTGATTTGGCTTTCAAAAGCGTCTCAAGTGCCGGGGGTGTGTCAGAGGCTCGTCGAAATTCGAGCATGCCATTGGCCAATCGACCATGAATCAGCATTGCCTACTTCAATGCTAAGTTGTAATTTTTATTCCGTCATTTATTCAAGAAGACCTACTTCAGATAATAATTCAGACATTTTCATATATTTTTTTTAATTCAAAATATTTAATGATCATTTATGAACTCTGAAAATAAACAGTCATGTGAAATGCTACAATTATTTTGCATAAGGTATATGATTTTAACAAGAAATACTCGATTGAGACTACTTATGTTACATGATGTTTATGTACGTAGCGCAAGTCATATTGTTCATGCCTGTTATTCATAAAATAAGTGTTTTACGGAGATTTTTACGGAACGTGTAACAGCATGGATCACATCAATTAACTATTCATTATTACCCGAATCAAACTATTTCGTAAATTCATCTCTTTCAACCTCTCGAAGCCATACACAATGCCTTCAAACGCGGTCGAGTTTTTCTTGGGCGGGATCGCAACGTGCGGCGCCGGTCTGTTTACCAACCCGCTGGAAGTGGTCAAAACTCGCATGCAGTTACAGGGTGAACTAAAAGCACGCGGTACATATCAGCGCCATTATCGCAACGTTTTCCATGCATTTTACACCATTGCACGTGTTGATGGCCTGCTGGCTCTACAGAAAGGTCTTGTTCCTGCTCTTTGGTATCAACTCTTCATGAACGGAGCCAGGTTAGGGACATACCAATGTCTTGTGAACATGGGACTTACGAAGAACTCAAAGGGAGAACTGAGCTACCCCCGAGCCGTAGCTGCTGGGGCATTTGCTGGATGCTGTGGGGCTTGCGTCGGGAGTCCTTTCTACCTTGTAAGTAATATCTAAGTTTGAGGAGTACACAAATAAGTACACAAAAAGTAGATCTACATGAACAAAAGCAATGAATGAAATAGAGGAAGCAAGAGGAATAAAGGGAGAGTGGGATTGGCATGATTGGGGAAGCTACATGTACCTGAAAAGAAGTCGTTTCAAACAATTTTCACAAACCACTCCCTCCCTTAAGCGATAGCCTTGTTCTCTTGCTTTTCATCCACCTAGTAGTAGTTGGCCCATAGCGTACCGAGAAAATTAGTTGTGACACATGCATACGTGAGTGTGTGTGCTCATAGGTTGAATCATGGAGCTCCAAATAGTTCCTCTCACTAACATTAATCATCTCTATGAAATGAGATGAAACCATTTAGAGCTCCATGAAATTATTTACCAGAAGCGACTTCCAGTGGTGCAACTATCTCTTATCAACCAGCTATGGCTGGACCCATTGATGGCTGAGAATTGTTTTTACTTGCACCTTGTACAATACACCAACTGACTGCACTGCACAAGAGCACCTTGCCAGACATTTCAACCTTGACGTTATATCCTGACTGATTAATCCTGTCAAGTACCGACGCAGAAGTAGAAGTATGTTACTGAAAGTGTATAATGTGTAATGAATCATTGTTTTTATTTCTGACAGATAAAAACCCAACTTCAAGCTCGGTCTCACCAGGCCATCGCAGTAGGGTCACCAGCACACTCACCACGGCATGACCCACGGGCTCCGCCTTATATACTCCGATGGAGGATTCTTTGGGTTGTGGAGAGGCGTGTCAGCAGCCATTGCCAGGGTTACGGTAGGATCGGCAGCCCAGCTCTCTACGTTCAGTGCAACAAAAGAATTTATCAAAGATAGCAAGGTAAGTTGACTTGACAAGCTGAGGGGTTGTTTAATATAAAGCTGAGTTCTGGTCATGTGATAGTCCAGAATCTGGCCTATTTAATTTTCATTTCCACCACACCAACGCTACCTCCCCCTACTTACTTGCTTGCAGCCGTAGATGACTTGATCATTAAATTAGGACGCCTGGCAGGGCAGTTGCGCATAATTAAAGAGTTTGTTGATAACGCCGTCTTCCACAGCTTGTGTATGGAATATAAAGCACCGGCCAGATTCTTGCATTGTGAAAGAAACCTGGGAAGCAATTGTAAACTATTCATTAAGTACCACAGAATAATTGGTGTGTACTGTGATGTTGAGGATGGGAATTATCAAAATGGTAAAAAATTGACCTAGTCATGCTTAAGGTCACATGCACTGTACACAGAAATGTGCATATGGGCCTACACAAATATGCGGCTTAAAAGTTTGGTCCAAACATTCCAGCTGTTTTCGTTATATTTTGAGTAAGAAAGCATTTGAAGAGCCATAATTTTTCAGGGCACATTTTTTCTATGGAAAGAAATACTCACAAAGTCACACATATTTCACCCTACCCAGAAATCTCCCTTTGTTTTAAGCCTCATTTGCATATATGAGGCAATAAACCACTTGAATTCACTAATCGCCCCTTAGTCTAGTATAAAATGGCAAAATCATTGTGCACTCCACATGTCTGTATCTCACAACATAGTACATACCTGTATATAAGCAAGGAGGATATCTCTTTGATATAAATATCAAAGAGATATCCTCCTTGGTTATATACAGGTATGTACTATGTTGTGAGATACAGACATGTGGAGTGCTCAATGCTTTTGCCATTTTATTCTGCCCTTGTGTTTTTAGATTATGCAGGTACATGTATATACTGGTACATACTGTATATGTGTGAATAATGTTTGTCTCTATTTTTCTTTCTCAGGTATTCCGAGATGAAAGCATCCTCGTACCCATAACTGCCAGTATGATCAGTGGTGTAGCCGTTGTAATCTTCATGACACCATTCGATGTGATAAGCACTCGTCTTTACAACCAAGGCTTAGATGGGAAGGGGCGTGGTCTTTACTACCGGGGATTCCTGGACTGTTTCTTGAAGGTTCTAATGAAGGAGGGACCACTAGGGTTCTACAAGGGTTGGTCTGCATCGTGGTTTAGACTAGCACCCCACACAGTTCTTAGTCTAGTCTTTTGGGACCAGACGAGAATCTTGTACAAGAATATCCAGGACTCGTTTACTAGCTGATGAACAAGGGGGTTTAGACTAGCACCTCACATGTTCTTAGTCTAGTATGTTGGGACCAGGCAAGGATCTTGTACAGTGTTCAAACATGTCCAGGACTCTTTTGCTAGATGACGAACAAAATGGTTTAGTCTAGCCCCTCACAAGTTTTTAGTCTAATATTTTGGGACCAGGCAAGAATATTGTACAAGCATGCAAAGGACTTGTTGGCTGTTTGATGAAAATGTTTCAAGAGATCGTAATTGACAAGGTTCTGTAAGAAAGTAATGAGTGTACACTGTTAGTATATGTTTTGACAGATACATGTAAAGGACCTTCTGGTTTGTGCTTTCATTCATTCATTCATTTCATCATACTTTTGAGTATAGATCTTTGTGATGTGTATACGGTGCTCTGTTACTTGAATTTGACATTTAAAATTCAATATTTGAAATTGTTTTGACAGAGCTAACAATGGAAGCCTAATATGTTTTTAATATGGATGACAAGCATAGAACCAAAATCACAAATTGGAAACTCTGTGACATATTTCACATGGTCCTCTGCCATTTGATCCGTAGTAAAAAATGATTATATTTACTCATAGTTACACACATCCTTTATTTGTTGATTGCACATAATTATATTTGTATACAATCCCTGTATGAAACAACTTTTCTTTCATGAACTAGGAAAAAAATGGAAAATGTATGAAATTTATTGCACAGAACAAATGGGAGAGAACATCTAAAGATGTGTCACAGCATTACAGTTTCTTAAATTCATAATATTATTTTTTGGCAGATTGTAATCAAACTTTCATTGATCTCTTCTCTCATATTTCTGTTTTTCTTCAAAGCAACAACCAAAAAAAGTGTCGACTACCCATTTAATCTACATGTCATATCTGTGATTATTTGTAATTTATAAAGACCAAAAATCTAAATATGAATTTGACATACTGGAAAGATGAAAATGTATTGTTCAGTACATGTAGTTGTAAGCTAGAAAGAAATCCTGTCCAGGGGCGGATCTAAGGGGGGGGGGGTTGTTTTGGCGGTTTAAAGTAAACCATTAATACGGCGCGATTTTTGGAGAAAAACAAATTGGTCAAACCCCCCCCCCCCCCCCCCCCCCTTTGGCAAAAAGCTAGATCCGCCCCTGCTGTCCGCATTTGTACCAAAACACCTCTATGACCATGATGTAATCTAGTTTTCAATCTGGAAGTATTTATTATCACATATTTGAAAATTGAAATGCATGTAGACGTAAGAAGACTATGACATTTCTTTCTTGCCAATCAGAATGCTTTAATATTTTGCATTTATATAATATCTTATCATAGCTTTACTTTATCAGGGTATTTTTAAAGATGACAAAACTCCATACGGTAATTGTTTTTAAAACCTTTAACAATACTTGATTCAGGCAGAATGATGTAAGTTTATTAATAACATGATTATGATAACATTAGTAGTATATTCTTGTGTGGTGCTCCTGTCTGTCACACTGGACACTCCTGCTTGTAAAGGTACAGTAGAATTTAAAGAAATGAATTCCTGCCAGGTATCCAATTAACTCATTGGGTCGAGTCTGGAAAATGTAGATAAAATGTTTTGCCAAACCCAAATGGCGATATTGCTGTGGTAGGGACTTTGGGATTTTGTAATCACTGTACTACATGACACTCAAGTTGAGGCGGATTTTCTTTTACCTGTAAAATGTCAAGCATTTATTATGGAGTCAATACATTTTCCCAATGATTTCTATTCAATTGATGGAGTTGAGCACAATATCAAATTCCATGAGGAATGCATGTGCAGATTTGCAATGCATTCTTATAAGCCTTGCAATTTCAGTATCGACTTTTTATTACGTACTGTGAATAATTTAGTATTCATGTTAAATTGCATAATGTAATCTAGTGTATTTACGTATCAGCACTAATATTTGACCAATGTATATTGATGAAAATATGAAGGTTTTGATGAATATTTATTATGTTATGACATGTAAAACATAAGATCAAATTATATTTTATATGTTCTGCCATGATGTATACAGTATTGAACAAAGCAATATAATACATGTAAATATTGGTAAATAAAATAAATAATTTTACTGAAAATATAAATGTGGGTGTCAAATATAAATTTGGTCTAGATACGTATTCTGCAAAGATATGATTTTTATATTGGTTTGTTGTTAAATTCCAGGAAGAGGTATTTGAGAAGGGGAAAATGTGAGAAAAGATGAGGAGGGAAGAGGGAGAGGGAGGATGTGGGCAGACGATTGGGGGGGGGGGGGGGGGGGGTAGAGAGACAGATAGACAGAGAGAGACAGAAAGACAGAGAGAGACACATAGAGAGACAGAGAGAGGGGAGGGTTGGGGGACAAATAGAGAGAGAAGAAGAGTGGAAGGGAGAGAGAAAGAGAGAGAGAGACAGGGGGTGAGAGACGGACAAACAGAGAGAAAGAGACGGACAGAGAGTGATAGGTTTAGACAGAGCTAAGAAAAGGGAGACATGAAGTGGTAAGTGGAAGAGATGGTGTGTGAGGGGGGGGGGGGGGGGGGGGGGACAGGGAGACCAGAGATAAAAGCGAGTTATTATATCAATGATATTAATCGATAAAATAGACATAATTTATTCGTCTTATTATTTTGTTGCTATCATTGACTTTTAGGTGTCAAGGCCAAAGTGCCCCGCCGATTTAAAAAACTTGGGTTTTTCGACTCTTTTTACACAACCTAGTATGTCTGGAAGGATGATGTGCGACTCTCGATTTATTATTTAAATCGTTGGTCTCTAACAAGGATCTGTGTCTGTAGACTTAGCTGCCGAAATGTGAAGGCAAGGTCAATGATAGAAGAGAAGCGAGAAATACACGAAAACACAAAATATACACGTAATATATTGTATTAGACTTTGGATGGCCATGTTAAATTATCTTTCTATTTAATACTACAGTGCGTCCCAGAAAAAACGAAACCTAGAATTATCGATGTTCTATCATAACTTAATCACAACTATAATTAATGAAAGATACATATTTGGAAAGCTTAGAGTCTCCTCTTTCATTTGATGCGTGATGAATGATTAAAAGCAATTTGAAGTAAGGAAACTAAAAAGACATTTGGCGGGCGGTATCTGAATTTCGAAGAAAAAAATCACATTTCTAGAAAGTTGAGTTTCTGCCCTTTCATATGACACCTCAATCAGGAAAAATGAGCGAGGAATGACAAAGTTCTGTTTGTTTAAAGTAGTGCTTGCATTTCCATAATTTTATTAAACGAATTCGTTTTCACTGGCTGCCTGCCGTATCAATAAACGAAATGAACAAAAGACTTAACTCCGTTTCGTTGACAATCAGCCGTAGACGAGAATCTTCATGCATGGCTGATTGTCAACGAAACGGAGTTAAAGTCTTTTGTCAAATCTGCTTTTTATTTCACTCATGCGTGAAATATGCATCACGTGAGTAGCATCAACTGAAAGAGGAGACTCTAAGCTTTCCAAATATATATCATTCATTAATTATGGCTGTGATTAAGTTATGATAAAACATCGATACTTCTCGGTTTCGTTTTTTCTGGGACGCACTGTATAGTCGCAATTATAAGCCCATAAACATGCTAAATAGGAGTTTCATGGAGCGTATACGCTAGGCCTATACGCTCGAACTAGTGAACATAATCTTATGAGTCAGATCAGGCCTTCATAACAATCACAAGCATGACAAAGGGGGGGATTCGAATGGCCCCATGAGATATCATAAGCTATTATGTGGACTCTGAACTGTATCAGAGTATATAGTAGTATTTGTTTGTTGATTTGCTCTATACCGTTGCAGGAATTTTTTTGCCGGTATAACGTGTATCTAGGTTAGTCTGTGTAGCAAACATGTTACTGGAAATGCCATGATCTTGCTGTGCTCGGCCAATTTACCAGGTAAGGGGAAAAACAGTCGAATTATATTTTTAGACTGTAGGAATAATTGTGATAGAAGTACTAAAATTAGCCTCATTATCCACGAGTTCGCCTATATTTGGATCTCTCGCTTAGATTCGTAAATTGACGTGTGTGCTCAGCGAGTATTTCGGGAATATATGCTCGCGTTGTAATTTTTTCTGAAAAGTTTTTGCGTTATGCACGAAGATATTTTAGTGATTAGAACAGAATATATATATAGCTGATGGTATATAGGTTTTACGACTCATTATCATGTTAGTATCTATGTTACGATGGGCACTGACGGGAAAAATTATTGCGAGTAGGTATACTCTTGCATGATGGTCCCTTGATAGCCAGATGTGATAACAATACAGTTCTTTTTATTCGTTAATATTTCCTTGAAATCAAGAGCCAGACAAAATTTGAGTTCAAGTAGATTAAAAGAGTATATTTCTCTTTGTCGTAATTGATGTTCGTCAGTTGGGAAGATTGTGATAGTAGAAATCTCCCTTGAAACGGATTGTTCAAATACCCTCATACTCGTGGAATATGACACGATAATTTGTGTGTAGTCCCTTATAGGCCTATGTCTAAGTGCAGTGTTTATGATTTTCCGCAAGAGTGAGTCAGTTTCTTTTTATTTTGATGAATGCAAAACTCACAGTTTACTTCAAATCTCTGCTTTGTATGCATGATCAACATTAATACTTACAGACAGTTTCATTCTTAATGTAATTGCACAACCCACTTCGGACACGGTACGCTGATTTATATTTATAATATTAATAAATCTCTTTGTGACGTAGTACTTGCGAATGTATCCTTCCGTCAACAGGTGTGACACCTTCAATGAGGCCCTCAGAGGAATGAAGGAAACTTTGAAGGAAGGAACCATAGACCGTTCAAGGAGTCGCCTGAAATGCCTATTGATGTGATAGAGTTTGGCCTTGGTGGCGCTGCAGCTGCCTGTGCAGTCCTGTTCACCAACCCCCTAGAAGTTGTCAAGACTAGGTTCCAGCTGCAGGGAGAGCTGAAGGCATGGGGCACCTACCAGCGTCACTACAGGAATGTCTTCCATGCCTTCTACACCATCGGTCGCTATGACGGTCTCCTAGCCCTACAGGCTGGGCTGCCTCCAGCCATCATCTACCAGATCCTGCAGAATGGGACCCGTCTTGGAACCTACCAGAGTCTAATCGACATGGGGCTAACGAAGAACAAAGCCGGGCAGACTAGCTTACCCAAGACGATGTTGGCCGCAGGTGTTGCAGGTTATGCAGGAGCTTTCGTCAGCAGCCCCATGTACCTTGTAAGTTCAGACACTCTTAGATCTTCAGCTACCATACACATATTAAGTCTTTATCTTCTATTGATTATAATTCTATCAGTAATTGTTTTGTGATGAAGTGTATTCAGTTTATTTGCACAAACGCAAAAACACATACATGAAAAGATATGGTTTTGCATGTTCACTAGACAATCTTGGCCGGAGGAAAAGCTTCAAACAAAAAGCAGCGAAGTTAAGAAGCAACCTCAAATCTTGCTGCTGACCGTCTAGGCAATACTAATCAAGCTCTAGCTCTTTCATGCATGTAGGCCTATATGTTCCCATATGAACCCTTCTGTCCTCTTACTCCTCTATGACCGAACGGAAGGGAAATAGAAGTCTTGGCTCTGTATTGCTCCTCGCATGTGGAACTACCTCCCTTCCTTTCTTCTTTAAATTCTCGCTACCCTAAATAGGTACGAAAATCTCGAAATTCGCGAGACGAGGTAATTTTCACTCTCTCGGGTCGTCACTACAACTTCCGGTATAGAGTCCCATCCCAAGTCACGGCCTTCATCCACCCCCATTTTTCAGGGTTCTTACGCTTGAAATCATGAGCCCAGCACTGTGCAGCCTCACAAAAGAAAACCATCGTCACTGATGTCAAAAGACGCAAAAAACAACGAATGAAATGTTCAAATAAACGTTGAAATATTTGCGAAAAAAAAACAAGACCGAGCAGACGACATATTCGGTGCATACACGTTGTGTGGCGACGGCGTTTTACGTTTGCGCTATCGCGCCGCCTGCACAGGAAGCTGTAATGTCGAAAAGCTATCCCATAATGCAATGCGCGTTTTCAGGATTTTCCCCGGATCTCGGCAGAATCGCTATTTGGGGTAGCGAGAATTGATAGCCTATATCATAAAACATCTTAGATCATGCCCGAATCAATGTGTCAATGTATACTTTATTGTAATAGCCTACAGGCACCTTTCGAGTTTAATATAAAAGAAATGTGGCGACATAATAAGTTCATCATCATCGACACCACCTCCCCCGCAAACGTTCTGATGCATGATGATTGCGTATTCGAAGCACGACATCATGCCAATATTTTTCTTGTACACATAATAATATATTGAAGCATAATGTATTGCTTTTCCGTCCATGAATACAGATAAAGACGCAAATGCAATCCCAGTCGCGTGAAGTCATAGCCGTCGGACACCAACATACTCACTCAGGATGGCTGCAAGGTTTGAAGAGGATCTACGTAGAGGGCGGGGTGAAGGGTTTATGGCGAGGTGTCAACGCACAAACGATGAGGAACGGAATCGGCTCGGTAGCACAACTAACTTCTTTCTCTCAGACTAAGGATTTCGTCACAAAAACAGAGGTAGGCTAACAAGCTATCATAGCTAGTCAATGTGAGAATAAATCAAGTGTTCGTGAAATAAACGACGCAAAATGGGTTCCACCATAGAAAGATATCATGTGGGGTCGACTCTTATTTGAAAGGTCACTAAAACAGATTGTCGCTGTGTCTCGTAGACAGGAGTCCTACTCAGAACGTCCTAATGTGTATGTCGATTGCATTCTACAGTTCGGAGGGGGGGGGGTATAAACCCATAACTAAGGTAAAGGGATTATTGCTATCATTTGAATTGTCCAAGGAGCAATCATTAAAAAAGAATGAGTATTATCCAGAGGCAAAAATTACGGTGGGTAACCGTTTGGCGAACTATTGGTGATTTCTTCAAACCATCCGTAATTATGAGTTCAGAAGGGTTCAGAGCATCATGTAAGCTCAAAATCTTGTCGAATTAACAAATTGAATGCAGTACTTTTTTACGAAAAAGAAAACATGATTTTCGTTGATCTTATTTGTGATTCATTCTGTATTGTGCTCATCATCTGTGTCGACAAACATCTTGATATTTTTTGGTTCCCCATATCTCACAGGTTTTTCGTCCCGGAAGCCTTTTTATCCCGATCATCGCCAGCATGGTGGCTGGTGCCGCTAACGTCGTCGTCATGACACCATTAGACGTCATCAGCACCCGGATGTACAACCAAGGCATAGACGAACGAGGGAAAGGCCTTTACTACCGAGGGGTGTGGGACTGTGCTACAAAGATCTGGAGGAAAGAAGGTCTAGTGGGCTTCTATAAGGGCTGGTCCGCCTCTTGGTTTCGCCTGGCACCACAAACCGTTCTCAGTCTGTCGTTCTGGGACCTTGGACGAAAACTTTACTACCGAAATTTAGACAAAAATCAATCAACATAGACAGTGACCATGCAAACGATTATGGCTATGAAATAAACGTTTTTTATAGTCATATAGGTAGAATCCACTTGCAAAGAACTTTGTTCGACATGAAGGTGTCTCTTTCTGGACCTCTATTGTTGGAATGCTATGTCTGTGAACACAATTTGATGCCCATAAGACAACATAATTTATAAGTATAACCTGTACGTGTGTGAGAAGATGATTGGCTGATATGAAACTCTTTCATCAAACCTCCTTGGTATCATGATTGTGGTATCTAGCATAATGATGTGTCGGTCAAAGAGGCGACACTGGTCTCAGCGGAATCAACAGAATGAAACAGAAGCCACATTGTCTTCATAAATTAATATGTTATGTTATCTTCGTATAATTATGTTTCTTCTCTCTCTCTCTCTCTCTCTCTCTCTCTATCTCTCTCTCTCCCTCTCCCCCTCTCTCTCTCAGTGCTATGTCGATACTGTAGAGTGAGTTTAAGAAAGTATCTTCGTTTTGGAGACAACAAAGTTTTCTGTATTGACTGTAGGCCTATATTGAATATGTATCTTTGGAATTCTAAAACTTCGTCAATCTGGAAGATTGCCGCCATGAAATTATGATAAACGTGACAATATCTCAATTAAAAGGTGGAACGTGTTTTTTTTCTTTATAACCATCGTAGGTGCTAGTTTCTAATCGAACAATGTGAAAATTATGAAATGCAAAACCGAATTAAAGAAATAAAAGATGCCATAATCGGTTGCATTTGTGCATAAAAGCATGTTTGATCATGATTTAATCGATAATTTATAATGATTGCGAAAAGCAGCAAATGAAAGTTGTTTTATATGAAGATAAAAGAAACATTATCATGACAATCATGTGTGTAATTGCTAAAAAGGAGTATTTCTGTGACACTGGACACATTAATAGATACCACTAACTGTTGTATCCAACTTAAGAGGATTTTAGGTTTTAGTGAGAGTAGATTTAAGGAATCTTAACACTGCAGAACAAACTTAAAGGGAAAGTTGAGTTCTGTTTTCAGACCGCAAATGCCTTCAAAGTCCATGGTTATTGCTCTTATTCTTATCTATGACATTTCTAGTGCCCTTTTAGAACCTAAAATTGCTATGAAGGTAATTTTAGACCCCAAGAAATGTGTGAAATTTAGCCAATACGATACCAATTCAGCTCCACTTTTAAAAATACGGTGACTGTTAATTAATTTTTTAATTTAAAATAACAATACATGGGCCGGCTGATTGTGCGTAATATAACCAACACGCAAATGCCATCAAAAATCCAACGTCGGCATTGGCTGAAATACGACGTAAAAGGCGCTATTTCGTTTGTAACGGCTTTTTCGAATTATCTAATATTTGTGGTGGTACACAAGTATTAGAAATAATGTTATATTTATGGATATTTCAGCCGTCTCTGAACCGATTTTGATCAACCAAAGATGATTTTGTCATTTAAATTGCATGTTCTTTCAAATTTGACACTCAGTTTTTTTATTATCTCACACACACACAAAAAAAAATTATGTAGCGCCCTCTGCAACAGAACTCAACTATCCCTTTAAAGATATATATATTAAAACAAAAGTGAAAAGGCATCTTGAGCCCTTTTTTTCTTCTCTAGATACAATATTAAAAAATACCCACAATTAGGGTAGACACACAATATTAATAATGATAATAATGTTGATATTACTACATCTACTACTACTACGAACAATATCATATTAAATAACAATAATAAACATTATACAAATAATAATAACATTAAATTTAGAATTCAACTCTGTACTGTTCATTATGATACATTTCAATGCGCCTCTACCAAGAAATATACATAGCCTACATGTATATATATGAAAATCCAATTCTTTTTCCATAAGAGGTTAGAATATTGAGAACTAGTTAACAGTACACCTGGGGAAATAAGCATATATTTACAAGAAAAACATTTCTACTTATTTTATTCCTCAATTACTAAAAACTAATTTAAAGGACCATAACTTTATAATAACATATATATTTAAAGGTAATACAAAGTTTTAGTATAGGGCCATGAATTTGGTTCAAATGAACATATTGGACGCACATGCGGTCCTACAATATTCCGTATTCGTTGTCGCGGTTGAAATCGAGTTTAAAGTTATGAAATTGTAAATAATAAACTATTTATGTTGTAAAGCTCCCTCTCAAGGTCAAGATATAAATTAAGCTATATAACAATGTTTCTTGACTAAAATCTACCGGTTAGTTGTTCCCGTTCGGAAATTATATACCATAACTACATATTATATTTTCATGGTCGCAGCTACCATTGTACGGCCGTAGGCGCTATTTTAAATTTATCAAAATTTACCGGGAGCACCGGTAAATTTTTATTTTCAAGTTTTCTCAAAAGCAGAAGTAGTTTAGGGGCTAATTTTTCTATTGCTTATAATACATCCACAGGGGCATCCAAATATATCAAAATTGTAAAGAATCACTATCCACCCAATTTTCAAAATTTCCCAAATCTTTGTATTACCTTTAATAATGAATACATTTATTCATATGTCATTTTAACAGAAATCCCATCCATTGGTTTAAGAATTACAAAGTTGTGACACAACAGAATGATATATAACAATAAAAAAGTGTACACAAATACATTATGCGATTAAAAAACAAGATGCGTCCCTGGCATTGAGTAAACTATTATTGATCTTACAGGGTACACAAACAATATTTGATTATACATAGAGGATGAGGAAAGATACAAAAGGGAGGTGTATAAATATAAACATCTTTATATATTACAAGAGTTTAACATCTAAAAACATGATGACAATGAAAACATACAGTGTAGATCAAGGTTACGGTACCTTCTCGATGCAGCATATCACTCACTCATATACACACTACATCTCCTCTCAGAACCAGAAGCAAAGAGCAATCTCACCATAAACAGAATGGCAGCAACCAACCATCACCACATCATAGACCTTGTTCAATCAAGCCTCCTTCTACTACCAACCGCATAAAACAACAAATATTTCATTAGGAACACTGAATGTACGCGGAATATACAGTCCAACCTGAGATATGCCCATCAAGTTGCCAGCAAGACAGACCAGAATCCTCTTTATTCAAGAAAACTGGCTTAATACCAAACAGACTACAGACGCTGAATGACATTAGCAGCTAACACTTCGTAACAGCTAAAGCAGCAGATTGCATCAGCTATACCAATGCCATACGAGCAGGACGAGGAAAAGGAGGGGTAGCAACATTACTTCGTAAACGCTGGTTGCCAGCTACAGTACAACCCCTGCCACTCTACCAGGATCAACATAGTTAGAATACACCTTTATCAGTAAAAATAGTGCATCCTGGCCATAAACTGCTACCTACCATCGGGCGTCGACCAAACTGATCTTGTAGAATACCAGGAGAGCCTTGCCATCGTATCCAACATCCTATCAACCCACACCGACGGCGACGCCATTATAATTTCAGGCGACTTCAATGCTGACACAGTCAACCCTAATAACAAAAGATCCATTCGAACCTTTCTGGTAGATGCCGACCTAATCAGCATAACAGAGGAACTTGGAAGCCAAGGAAATTTCACCTATAGATCTGACGATGCTGAAAGACATCGTTTATAGATGGCTTCCTATCGCTTAGATCATCAGTCCACCAGTTTGCTGATCTTACCATTGGCCCGGACCGGACACACATCTGAACAATTCGGATCACCTGCTGGTAAGAATTGAATGGTCTATAGTGATACCATGTAACTAACATACAACTCAACAAAAGCATGCAACAATCACAGCAAGCCCAGAAACGGCAAAGACTGAAAATGAAATGGACAGAAGCATCCAAAGAACAGGTAGCGGCTCGATATACCGATCCCTTGAAACTGCAGCAAGGCAGTTGTTCACTACAATCCACAAGAGAGTGTTGGACATCACATCTGTGGATAACTTGCTTTACAATTAAGCTTACCACGGCCATGATTGAGACCTCGATCACTCAGCCTCACACACAGCTATCTTTCCATAGGTAAACATGGAAAACCAGGATGGAGCCCGAAGGTCGATACTCGTACAATGCCGCCCTTGAAGTCTGGACGAGATGGAAAACAGCCGATAAGCCACGCAGTGGTACACTCTTCACAGACTACCTACTATGCAAAAAGGACTTTCGAAGTCATCTCCGGCAATCTTGAGCTCACAACAACAGAAAACTCCTGAACTGTATCGAGAACGCCTGTGAAACGAACCAACCACTTTCCACAAACTTGCCAAGAACCAACGCTCCAAAGATTGCTCGGCGTATGGTACAGAGTCACTAGAGTACGATGGTAGAACATAACATGCCTCAATGACTTCACGAAAGTCATTGAGGACTGGGAGCTATATTTAACAGACCTTTCCCTACCAGATCATAAAAGAGATGCCACTAGCAGCATGTTCTCAACACCCATGTATGCCCTCACCATTAACATCTCATGACACCAAAGAAGCTACTACTAAACTGAAAAAGGGCAAAGCCAGTGCTCCAGACAACATCAGCCCAGAGCACCTCAGATACATAGTAAAAACCACCATACACCTGATCTTGCTCATCTACAACTACTACCTCGCAACTGCTCATACTTAGCAGAAGATTAAAAAAGGGTTTGAATCTCCCCTTCCACAAAGGAAAAGGAAATTAGGATCTCCGCGATCCTTGGAAGTATCGGGGGGTTACCCTGACTTCAACCTTCTCCAAGCTCCTCGAGCTTATCCTCAAACCAAGGCTAGAGAAGACCCTTCAAGGCAATGGTATACTAGATGAGTTTTAATTCAGGTTCCAGAAGAACCACTCCTTCATGCTGACTTCGTGAACCCTGGAACTCATAATAGAGATCAAGCGGCCTACCTATGTTGCTCTCCTCGATGCAGAGAAGACATACGACAAAGTCTGGCATGATGGCCTGTTCTACAAAGTTGATCAAACCAACATTGACCCTGCATACATAATAATAATAATATTGGCATTTATATAGCGCTCTTACAGACATACATGTGTATCACAGCGCTTTACAATATTACATTACTTAATTGACATTGATAGCAAACAATACAATTACGTACACAAAAATATATAAATTCAACTATTAAAGAGAAAGGTTTTCAAGGAACGTTGAAAGATAGCGAGAGAAGGAGAAGATCGTACAGCCTGAGGGAGATTGTTCCAGAGACGTGGTGCGGAAACAGAAAAAGATCGATCCCCAAAGCGTGTACGACTCCTGGGAACCGAGAGCAAGGTTGGGTCGTTGCCAGATCTCAGACCATGCCTTCCTGGTTGATGTAATGAGAGAAGGTTTTGGAGATAGGAGGGAGCCATTTTATGGATGCACTTGTAGGTCATTGTGAGAATTTTGTATGTGATTCGCTTTTCTATTGGAAGCCAATGGAGCTGACGAAGGAAGGGAGAGGCATGGTCATGCTTCTTAGCGCGGAACACCAACTTTGCTGCTCGGTTCTGAGCTCGTTGCAGGCGATTGATATTTGACATAGAAATATTACATAGAAGAGAATTGGAATAATCAGTCCTAGATGTGACGAGAGCACGTACAGCATGCTCACACGCGGACTTGTCTAGGTAGGGTCTGATCCGAGCAATTTTAGATAGATGGAAGTGGAGCGTACTAGAAAGTGATGACACATGGTGATTCATTCTCAGTGAAGAATCTAACACCACACCAAGGCTCCTGACAGTTGTTGAGGGCTCGATGTCTGCATCAACAATTGCGAGGGTAATGTCAGACACCAGATGACTGAAGTGAGGACTCACATCAACAAGAAATTCAGTCTTTTCGCAGTTCAACTTAAGCATATTGCGCTGCATCCATTGCTGAAGGTCGTTGACACACAGAGAGTGAGACAAGGGCAGATCTAACATCATCACTGTCCTTTGGGTCAGCAGATATGTAGAGTTGAACATCATCAGCATAACTGTGGTGTTGAATCCGTGGACGTCGTTCGATGATATCTGCAATAGGATTTGTGTACAAACTGAAAAGTTGCGGTCCAACAACGGAACCTTGGGAAACTCCGAACTTTAGTTTTCTAGGTTGTGAGAAGTCGTTGGCAATCTTCATCCTGACGCTTCAATCTGACAGGTAGGAGTCAAGCCATGAAATTACGCTTCCAGTAAATCCAAATTTGTTGGTAAGACGCCGGAGGAGAATCTCATGGTCAACTGAGTCGAATGCAGCAGACAGGTCCAAGAAAACAATGAACGTCGCCAGTTTGCTGTCCATCGCTCTCAAAATGTCATCTTGTACCTTTAAAAGAGCAGTCTCAGTACTGTGCCCACGTCGGTATGCTGACTGGTTCTCCACATATAGATCACTTTCATCAAGGTAGTCTGAAATTTGGGACAATGCAGCCTTCTCGATTACTTTAGACAGAAAAGGTACATTTGAGACAGGTCTATAGTTTTTCAGACTATCGCGATCAAGATTCAACTTCTTGATCAGTGGTGTAACAACTGCTTCCTTCAGCGCTGCGGGGAAGACGCCACTGCTCAGATCTCTGTATGAAAACATGGAACGCCGAATACTGCGGACTGACAAGACAAGTGGGGCCATACCGATACTCCAGGGAGTCAGACAGGACAGGGTACCCCCCCCCCCCCCCCGCTGTACACTTTTTTTCTTTCTAGATGGCCTTATCAAGAAGCTGAGAGACAAGAGGCTAGTCGGCCAGTTGCTTAGCCAGCATGCTGGTGTGATCAACGTTTTTTCCACATGTCTCTCTTTGGTATAGGTATTAACTTAACAATTATCAAATGAAAAATAAACGCGCAAACATCATGACGAAACGTGTAAAGGGACATTTTTATAATATGCCAACACATTATAATCATAGTGAGAGGATCGATGATATCAACAGAAAAAAAGTGTGTAATTTTTGTATTCTTCAGAAAATATTTTTTCAGGATTTCTCATAATTTCACAGGACAGACCGTTATCATGATTATGGGGAACAAGTCGCTATGATGAAATAAATTTGTGGTTTAGTTGCCCATTTTAGTACAGTAGCTCAACAATTGTTTTATTTTGCCATCAAATTCTAGATGGCCATATACTTGATATTGCCTGTAACATATCCCCTTTTACCTGTGCGCCAAATCTGGTGCTTTTATCCAAAAATGCATTGGGGGAGGGGGGGAGGGGGCACAACATTTTGCCGCCTGACCGCTTCTTCGACCACTAAAAATGAAGACCCAGTGGGCGTGGTCAACCCACCCATAACTTGGTACGAACATTAATTGTTTACCCTATCGTTTTCAGTGGCTTTTGGCATTTTGAGCGGGCTGTAGCACCTCTAAATAGAGCAGCCCAGACGCTGAAGCAGGTGTCTTTAGTACATCGTGCTCCTGAGCTGAATGTACCACTCGACCGTCACACTTCAGTCGCCTGTGTGTAGACATCCCATTGGCAGCTTCCAGATTCTCAGTCTCGCTGCCGTTACCTTTTGTCTATCGCCACATAGCTTTTAGAAATCGAGGAATATATGGTGCTAATTGCAGATGAAGAAGAATTGTCTCGCCGTCGCTATCATGACTGTATAAGTGCTGATCATCGCACGACTGAAAGGGGAAATCACTGATCCAACGGAATGGCATGGCACAACCGTAATGGTGATGAAGGGGTTTGGGTTCCTTCTCAAGCTAGAGTAGATGTTTAAAAACCTAGCTGTTACCTAGATGTATGGTTAAAGTTTGACCATGACTTGACGGGTGTCTTGACACCCATGGTTCAAAGAGCATCAGAAAGAAAACAAGCAGATATAGGTACATGCATGGACTTAATACGTAGTAGGTCCATTATACAAGGAAGTCAGAATCCACTTGCATGCTCCCGTACCGAAGTGTGGGTTTACGACGTTCCCTGTAACACATGGCTCGAGACCCACCTTTCCCAGGGGCGGGGGCCTCTAAACCAACCATACAATGACAAACCTAAGTATGCAGTGGATTCTTCGAAATTAGACAGGGGAAAAGTTAAAAGAGTTAAATTAGAAAAGAGAATGGCAGCTAGGGAGGCAAAGGAAGCTTATATCCTCACTCTGGTAGAGAACCAGCCCATTTCCTTTAAATGAAATGATAGATGAATTACAATAATTTACATCCTGGCCAACATGTTCATACATTCCTACGTACGTCAGGTCTGGAGACTGTGTTGAGCAATATATCTGGTTTATATTTCCCTCAAGATATTTACACCACAATTTTCTGAAATCGTGCGTGAAACCTAGTAAGATAACTGACAAAAAATTAATTTAAAAGAATTTGAATAATAATCCATAGTAACCAGAAGATTTCCAATTTTATGGGTATTCAATCTTATTGATACAATTGTATATAACTTTTTTAGATTTTCAAAAATCTATTTTATGTGTATAATTATACTGATGATTGTAACTAGACAACATTTTTATCAGTTGTATTCAATGCCATGTAATTTTAATTATATTTTTTCTGTAAATACATGTGCTATTCAGCTTATTGCTGCAAAGCATGTAGTTTAATAAACCATTTGTTAATTGAATTAGATTGAATGAAGTTAATTTCCAATTCTGTTTATTCCAGAAAACACTTAAAATATTCTATTTCCTTCGAGAAAAAAAATCATCTTTACGATTACCATAACAACATAAAATTGCTATTAGATTTTGGGATTAAACTTGCAAATATAGGCGAAGTTCTTTGTGCATTCGACGTCATTCCATAGTTCCCTGCCATTCGTTAGTCGTGTCATTACGCAATCCTCAATACGCCAATCGTCATTCGGTTCGCCTGGGTACCATGCTGTGTAGCTAACACTCGTTCCATCAGACCAAACAAACGGACCTTCAGGGTCAGGTTGGTATAGTCCTATCCATCCAGGGTCGTTGTTAATACCCTACAAAAGAAGAAGAATACACAATACCCTGTGGATGGTGGCACATTATTCGATATACGAGCAAATTGATTTTTGGTACGCCTCACCAACATAAAATAGAAATAGAAATTCAAAAATAAATAAACCTTTTCACTCTCAATTTCTTGCCTCTATAGCAAAGGTTGCATGAATGTAAATATTAAAGCGTATATAAAGGGGAAAAGGGGAGTTTGCCCACAAAAGAAAAAGAAGAAAAAAGTTGCTTTTCTGTGAAGACTGGGTTTTGTTGCGGGTTAGATTATCATCATTTTGTTTTAAAACTTCTTAAATAATAGACAATTTCCTCAAATATTTCATCTCGGCTACAATTTGACCTCACACATTGATAATGTATAGTACACTTGTAAACTATACTTCGAAAAATTGAGAAAAGGGAACTGAGGACATATCCTTTAATGAAGATCCGAAACAGAATAGAACTGAACACGATTCTTTCAATTCAATAAAACATACAAGCATAGATTATGCAATTATCAAAGAATTAAAAACGAAGCCATGCCTCCTTTTATCTATCACTCGTTTCGCTCGCTCGCAATTACCTAAATTCATCGCATACTATTGCCTACTGACAATTCGTTATAGCGCAAATGTTTAAGTCGGAAAAGAATTAATATACTGTCGACCACACTTTCCCTACAGCATACCAATTAAAGAGCCCGTGACATCGAAATACAAGTGTTTTTCTGTTGGTGTGCAGTCCTGCATACATCTTATTTTTGATATGTAAACTTCTTAATTTGTTTCATAGATTTTTTAATATTTTTTGAAATATTTGTTTTTCAAACTTGCTAAGCTCCACCCCCAAAACCTCCAGCTCTCATTTCCCTTGTGACATCATCTGTCAGTCATCAATGGGCTAACTTGAGAAAGTGGTATGTATCTTTGCCGAAGTCGACCACCTGTTGCAATACGTAATACAATAACAACATACAAGTTGCTATGTCAGACATGCTGTAGCATCACCAGGAAGACAAAGGCAATGATGATAATGGAATCATGCGATTCTATTATGAACGCGTGCTAAGCTGGGGGAAATTACATAATATTACATTACTATTCTAGAATATTAGTTTAGTCTGACATGTATGACATAGCAACTTATATGTTGCTATTGTTTGTGGTATTGTAACAGGTGGTTTAAAATATGAGATGTATGCAGGATACTGCACGCCAAAAGGAATACACTTGTATTTCGATGAAGGACTTTTTCTTCTTCTCGGGGCCTTAATCTCAACAATGTCGAAAATAAAACCTGGATTCCCGGAGCCGGGGTTGAACCATTCAGGTCAATGACGATCCAATTGTGGTAGATGAATCATCATTGTACTGAATCAAAGGTGTAGATACGCCACTTTGTAATGAGTTAAGGAAAAACAAAATCAGGTTTGTACGATTATGAGATTGTGTGGCTTCATTAAGATGATTATTATACGTACTTGTACTCTACTGGTACTGACAATGAAGTCCATCTCCTTCTGGCTATGGATGGACACTAAGTTTGATTGACCTGTCACATTATCGATGTTCCGACAATTCGTCATGGCTTGAGTAAAGGTGACTTTCTTCTCAGAAAAGTAACAATAAAGGCTTCCTTCAAACCATCCCGAAAGTTCTTGACAGCTCGAATCAACTGAGGTGAACAATGTGAAACAATCGTCGAGAAAAATTAAGTCAACTGTTTACAGAATAATTATTGTTCCATTTGCAATGTCTTGTTTTAGTATTAATTCCTGGAGGCGTACGGACGCACAATGTTACCAAGGTGTGCGTGTGCCCGCGTTTTCTTTGTGTGTGTGTGTGTGTGTGTGCGTGTGTGTGTGTGTGCGTGCGTGTGTGTGTGTGTGTGTGTATGTATGTGTGTGTGTATGCAGCGTATAACTTCCCTAGCCTGAAATCATAATTTTCCAGTATTTGAATTTTGCAAGTGAGTGAACTGAGCAAGTAAATACTTCAACGTCAAAATAAACCTAATGTTTATAATGAACTGTGTATTCTCGTCTTCAAAATATTACCCAAATAAAATAAAGATCCTCTCGTTCCCCGAATATTGTTGTTGATAACAGTAATAAAAATAATAACAATTAAAATAATAATAATAACAATAATAATAATAATAACAATTAGAATAATAATGATAACAATAATAATAATAATAATAATAATGAGAAGAAGTAGAAGAAGTAGAAGAAGAAGAGGAGGAGGAAACAAAAAGAAAGACAGCACTAAAACGTAAATGTTCTTTATTCATACGAAATCATTATTATGGATAACTCATTTGTCAAAAGGTAGACTACAACTACGTAGCAACTTATCATGTCTACGTGCATCCCCGATAAAAGATTTTCCGAGACCGATGGTCTACGACCTAAAATCAGTAATATACCACAACTTTGTTTGTTTCGACGACGCGGTCTCGCGAACCTCAAAATAGTATTTAGCTTTCAAAAGGCAAACTAGACCGATTTAGGCCCTTTTTTGGGGGGGGGGGGCCTTTTAGCTTGTGAAGCTTAGGTCTCGAGGAAATTTGTTTCTTGGGAGCCGTCGGTCAACAATATTGTATCATCTTTGTTATTCCCTACAAATCTCACCGGTGGTTGAAGTGGCTTGGTATGTCATCATGATCATCGGGTCTGTCGTGGACTCGGTGGTTGAAGTGGCTTGGGATGTCATCATGATCATCAGGTCTGTCGTGGACTTGGTCATTTTGTCAGATGTCGGAGCTGGTCCTGCACCTAAAGGAAATGCACAATAATCATATACATTGAGGGAGGAAGATGAAGGTAGATGCCTTAAATTGTCTAAGCTGCAGATGTAATGGATTTGTCTAAAAGGTTATTCACAACTCTAAAACATGTTATTTATGTATTACTAATTTGGTCCATTTAACACATACATGTATACTGCTAACAACTAAATTAATTATACAATTACCACGTTTTGTTATTTTTAAAAGTATGTGAAGAATTGATTTGTGCCAATCTTGGTTTTATGACACACATTGAAGCATCTAAAGGTATCCCAGAAAGGCCTTAATTCAACCGATCAACCTTTCGTTCTTGAGTTACGAAAAACAAGGGGTTTGAATAATCGTTCTGAACTGTTTATAATTATATAGTTATGTATTTTTTGATGGATGTGATGGTTATTTTACCTGACTGCTAAGAAAGCATAAATGCTTGTAAGTAAGCAACCAGACGGCCGACAGCTTTAGGTCCTCTCTGAGGGACCTGGTAGTGAGGATTAATGCCTTACGAAAGGGCATTCGCCGAATTACGAGACCACTGCTCTATCGACTGAGCTATCGCGCCTGTATACATAACCAGGGAGGTATCCCTGACATAACTATATATATAAACAGTTCAGTATATGTGTGTTTGCGTGTGTTGTTAAAACACCTGGATGGAGAGTGGCAAATGTAGATTAATAGCATGTCAAATGACTGTGCCACGGTGGTCCTCGGACCGCGAACCATGTGATCCAGAGTCCGATGACGTAAACACTGGACCACGACACCTAGAATTCCATTACCAGTGAAACTGTTTCAAAGTAATTCTGAAATATTTTTCACCGACAGTTAGGACCAGCAAGACATAAACAAGGTACTAGACAAACACTAAAAGTAATACTGAAGAGATTTTTTTTTTCTTCTATTGGCCTCACGTTCATCGCAATGGCGCCCTCGAAATCCAGTGAGGCAGTGACACTTGTAGCTTTTCATTGTCTCTTCACACCAGCCGTTTTCGCAGACATCTTTGCAATCTAAAAGAAGAAAACAAAAATTATAAAAATGAATTGTTGGAATTATATTCGTTTTACACGATTTCAGAGCATGTGTTTATGTTCATCGCTGGAAGATGTCAAAAAGGGATAGCTGAGTTCTGTTGCAGAGGGCGCTACACAATTTTTTTTGTGTGAGATAATGAAAAACTGACTGTCAAATTTGAAAGAAAATACAACTTAAATGACAAATCATCTTTGTTTGATCAAAATCGGTTCAGAGACGACTGAAATATCCTTAAATATAACGATTTCTAATACTTGTGTAGCACCACAAATATTAGATAATTTGAACCAGCCGTTGAAAAAACAAAATAGCGCCTTTTACGTTGTATTTCAGCCAATGCCGATGTTGGCTTTTTGGTCGGCTTTCTCTTGTGTTGGTTATATTACGCACAATCAGCCGGCCCATGTACTGTTAGTATTAATTAATTAATTAATTAATTAACGGTCACCTGATTATTTTAAAAGTGGAGCTGAATTGGAATGATCGTTTTGGCTAAATTTCACACATTTTTGGGTCTAAAATTACCTTCTTAGCAATGTTAGGTCCTAAAAAGGCACTAGGAATGTCATAGATAAGAATAAGAGCAATAACCATACACTTTGAAGGCATTTGCGATCTGAAAACAGAACTCAACTATCCCTTTAAATACATCTGTCGAACGAGCAAGAAATTATATTTTTTTTTGAAATGTTTCCATAAATATAAAAGTTTCCGTGGGAATCGCTATTATACTATCAGTCAATACCGTATGAAATGCATTCATATAAAATAATTTGTTCAGGCTTACATGAAGTCTGTATATCACTTTCGTTCCTGAGGCATTCAAAGTTTAATGAATCATTAATAAAAATGAAATTTCACAACTTCTGATTCTGATTGCCTCATTACTATTTATACTCTTAGTGAATGTATGAAGGAAAAGGAAAAAGAATGGTGAAGTGTGACGTCATCAAAAATCTATTTTTAGAATTTCTCATTTTTTTCTTCATTTTCCGAAATTAAGAGCATCAAATATAATGTCCAAATATCGAAAACCAATTGAATATAAATTAAGTATTGGCTGAGATATGACCATCTGGATGAATATAATTCCTATAGGAACTCAGTGTTCTATGCTCTGGCTCCTAATGGTTAGGAAAATTTCGGAAAATGAAAAAAAAATTGAGAAATTCTAAAAATAGATTTTTATGACGTCACAGCTTCGGTACTCTATAGAACGTGAGATAACACGAGGTGATATATTGCTCGAAAATGCTCTACGAAGATTATAATATCGTGTGAATCAGTAACGTTGGGAAAACATGATAAGTCTTAATTAAAATCTGTTGTAAGAGGTGCATTAATGATTATCAAAAATGCTTTGGAATGATATAATGGGAGTCCCTGATATTGTGTCCAGCAGAGAAGAAAATTAAAAGGAGATAGGAGTGAAAGATAGAAGACATATTGGAAAAGAGACAGATAGAGTATGTGATGTGTGTCCGTTTCACTTTAAAATGCAAACTTGTCCTACTTTAAAGGGGCAAGGAGGATATCCCCTTCTGGTCTAATCACCCGGTTAAAATGCGTAGTCAAAATTTGTAGTCAAAATGCGTAGTCATCCGAGCAATTCATTTAGCATAGCACAAAGTAATTTGTTTGTATACATTAAAAAAACCGGAACATGCATCACCAATCAGCAGTTAAGATTAGCATTGAAGAAAAAAGGACTGGGGAGGGCAAACAAAACATGTTAGATGTCAGAATTTAAAAGAGAAACTCGAAGTTTGCGTTTAAAGCAATTTAACGATGGTGAAAAATATCAACCATGTGTGACTTATTATCAATTGCCTTGGCTACTTTATCAATCAATAATAAAATAGCTTGTATGGTTAAGTGCTTTTGTCGAAAACCAAAATCGTGATCTGTCAAAATATTGCATCCAGTAAGGAACTTAATGGAACGGGTATATACACCATCACGTTTCCTACCTGCATTACCATGGCTACTACGCAATCAATTTTATTTTTTAATCTAAAACAATATTACGTTAAAAATTATCCATATTTGAGTTGGTTTATGTGACATAACTTGTTTGTTAGAGAGATTATCTGAAGTCTCGGCACGAAAACAATCAATTACGATTTATGGTGTCTACCAGTGTAAATTTGAAGGCCTAAAATATCAAGATAGAATGGTTAAGAGAATCAAGTGCAATTTTTGAACAAGTATGCCTGATAATTTACGACAAAACTCTGAACAGTTTCTCTCTAATGAAAGTATTTTTTTAGGGTAGCTGCCTAGCGTTCCAAAGGTTGCGTTGCCTGAATGTAGTGCTCGTTTCCTTTTAAACTATAGTACTTTCCTTCAGCGATCAAAGATTATATTACTGATAGTAAACAGCAAATGCAATTTTTTTTTGTAGAATAGTAAACGTTGACATTGACATTTTAAGATTACGTAATAGCGGAGTGGCGACACGCCACCATCCCGTCAGGCTGGATGGTTTGAATAACTTAGGCAGGTGAATGTTATTGTATTGAGAGGGAGAGGAATGTTCAGAAAGGCATAATAAGAGAGGGAAATGGGTATGGTAGCCATCTTAGCTTAATTTGTCAGACACTAGATCCACTACATAAATTTCAATTGAACATTTTAATAAAGAACAATAGTTTGGTGTTTATTTTTAATGGTATAGAGATTCAAATAGATTATTTCTGTTGGGACGATTTGCCATTAGTTTTTTTCCAGAGCATTTGCCTTATAGTTTATCTCTGTTTCTATTTTCAACTTAGGGTATCGGTCCGGGCGTGGGACAAAAAGGCAAAGCCCCATGCAGGTTACGGATTAAAGCAGATCAATTTATTATTTTGCAATGTTCTATACACCGTCAGTATATACTTAGGTGTGAATGTTCCCGATTGATATTGAAAGTATTCAATGTTAAGAATATTTACATTATATGAAATGATTGGGCGGTAAATGTTCTCAAATTCAAACCCGACTCTCGCTTTTTTTAAAGCTTATGTTAACAATCTGGTGTGAGAACGGAATTTAGTCTCATGCCTAAGTTTTCTCGCCATTAAAGATGATCTTAAACGCAGCCTACGCAGGGTCTGGTTTAACTGAATTTTACCTGGAAATCTGCAGACTCTATGGCCAGCCGGGATTCCTCTGGTACCAGTCCTTGTAGGACATCGACCACCTGCAGTTGAAATAGGGATGAGCTTTGGGATAGTCTGTACCATACCGCCATTAGGGTGTAGTTTCTTCTTACACTCATGAAACATGGGTAAGCTGTAATTCAGGCCTAATCCATCCGTACAACATGGCTTTGTTCCATTGCTAGCATCTGATGACACGAGCAAAGCTGAAAGTAAGATTTACATGGAAACAAAAACATGTCAATCTGGATTTGGTTTCTGTTGTTGTCTCTGTTTCTGTTATTGAAGAAAACTCCATATTACCATACCTTACCCATCTGGCTATGCATTTTCCAACCAAAACATTTATTTCTTTTGAATATCAAAAATGTATTACTATTCATATATTGTATAAGTTCAATATATAATTTTATTGCAAATATGGTAATACAATTCGAATTTCTGTATATGTACCAAGCAATTTGCCAAGGTCGTTGAAGCACATCATAATTATGTCATAATTATGTACAAAAGAATTCCAATTTTACTACCATAATGCTACCATGCATAATGTTTTACGTGTAATTTTACTTTGTCACTGATGTATACTTTGCAAAAGAAACTGCAATTCGGCTCTAGGGCCGCGAATGTTTTTTAATGAAATAAATCATTTTAAATAAAAATAAATAAATAAATAAATGTAATTTAACATGTTTGAATAGAAGCAAAAAAGAGAACATCCAAATTTCTCGAAGTCCTAAAAAACAAAAGCACCCAAGATAAATCTTTTGCAAACTAAGTGCGGCTTCGGTCTCATTTTCTTCTTTGGTGACATTCTGGACCTCTCTCGTAGGTCCATGATGACATCCGCCATAAGCGTACCAAAGCTGTGACGTCATAAAAATCTATTTTTAGAATTTCTCAACTTTTTCTTCATATTTCGAAAGAACATCAAAAATAATTTCCAAATGTCGAAAACCAATTGAATATGTTAAGTATTGGCTGAGATATGACCATCTGAATAAATATACTCCCCATATATAGGAACTCAGTGTTATATGCTCTGACTCCTAATGGTTAGCTGCCAGATCATATAACACTGAGTTCCCATAGGACATACATTCATTCAGATGGTCATATCTCAGCCAATAATTTGATGACGTCACACTTCACCACTCTTGCCTACCCATATAAGATTATGTACTCTAAGTACTGTGTTTGATACATAGAATTACGCAGACTTTAACATATCATTAAGCACGAGGCGTTTGTAAGTTCTTCTGCATGTATGTTATGCTTGAACGAAAAGATATATTTTGTCATTATTGAAACAATTTAAATTATATTTATCATGTTTACTCTTCTTAAATAAGAGAAGAATTAGAATAATTAATACTCCTAGAATAATTCGTTAATCCTTAATATACAGTAGTACCACCCGAATATAAGGAATCCCAAATTCTACTTAGATACCTCTCATTAAGATGTTGTACTCAATGTATCATAGTTTTGAGTTTTAATCAAGAAATACATACCGAATGACAAACAGGCTGTCAGGCTAAGCATGAATGTCGAATGAAGCTTCTGATCAAAAGTCTATAAATAAATTGGGAAAAAGAGAGTAAAGTATCATGACCATCACCATCCTTATTATCATCTCCATCATAATCATTAACGTCATCATCTTATTCATAATCAGGATCATTACTATCATCATCATCATCATCATCATTATTATCACCAGTATTATCATCATCATTATCATGATTATCTTCACCGTCATCAGTCTGTTTATAATCATCATCACCATCATCATCATTAACGTCATCATCTTATTCATAATCAGTATCATTACTATCATCATCATCATCATCATCATCATCATTATCACCAGTATTATCATCATCATTATCATGATTATCTTCACCATCATCAGTCTGTTTATAATCATCATCATCATCATCATCATTATTATTATAATCCATCCATCAGAGCCACCGTCGTCATATGCCTTGCATCATTACCATCATCGTCATAACCATCATTATTATCATCATCACCATCGTCATTATCATCGGCATTACTTCATCATCATCATTCTCATCAGTATTATAAGCATTATCCTCATCACCGTCGTCATAACCATCATCGTCATCTTTACAATAGTTGTCATTACCATTATCGTCATTTTCATCAGTATTCGCTTTGAAAGGTAACATTCTATTTATTCCTGAAAGACGATTGAAATGCAAAAGCTATGTTTATACATGGAAATGCTGCACCTTGTCTGCTGCTCAACTAGATGCAAGGAGAAAAGAGAAACGCAATACCCACAATCTCCACTACAATTACAATCGGATTGTCAAAAAAGTACTTGCCATTTTTGTAAATCATGAAGCTGATGTCAATTGACTGTGTAGATGTTGGCGAAATTTGCAATTTCTTGCTTTAATGAAACTGCTTTATCATAAAAGGCAGATGTTTGCAAATATTGCGCACCGTACTTATCACCTCTTTCAATTTTGTTGTGAATAAAGAGTTAAGCTTATTAATCCATGCTAAATATTTTGCTAAAGAGGGGTGGCACGCGCGCAAAATGTTGACTGTTGTATGGTTGTACGATACACGCCCCTGGTTACAGTTGCTCTGACAACAAGTCAGCTCTGTGCTTTATATTATTGTGCAACATAATGGAGAAGAACCTTACGAATGGAAAACTCTTTCTTTAAACTCCTTAACAACAGTAAATATCTCCATGAATTGTTGTGCCTATGTGCGATTGAATCACACTCAAAGGCGCTCAAGCAATTTATCAAGGGCATAGTATCAGCAGCAATATTAAGGATTTTCTTAAATAATTGGATAATGGCAATTAAAACACGTTTAATGATTTGTCCTTCTTGCTAGAAGTGTATCACAATCTATAAAATGTTAGCAAAGTTTACAGTAACAATTAAAGGAACCTTTAAAATGCGTAGTTTTGCATTTTGTCCTCGTTACCCGAGGTGCTCTCACCCTCCCTTCACCCTACCCCCTTCTCCCCTTTTCTCTCTCTCTCTCTCTCTCTCTCTTCCTTCCTCTCTCTCTCTCTCTCTACCTCTCGCATTCTAGCTCTCTCTTACTCTCCTCTCTCTCCCTCTCTCTCTATCTCTCTCCCCCCCTCTCTCTCTCTCTGTCTCTCTACCTCTCGCATTCTAGCTCTCTCTTACTCTCCTCTCTCTCTCTCTCTCTCTATCTCTCTCCCTCCCCCTCTCTCTCTCTCTCTCTCTCTCTCTATACCTCTCGCATTCTAGCTCTCTCTTAGTCTCCTCTCTCTCTCTCTCTTTCCCTCTCTCTCGCTCTCTCATTTCTCTTCCATTTCACCCCGTTTTACCACGTGCTATTATTTGTTTTTGTATTTATATGAAAAACCTTTTTTATTTTAACCTCAGGGATGATTTTCGTGTTCAAATGAAGAAAGCTCTGGAGACTTATTACATGTCATTTTTTGTAATAATCATCAGAATAATTACATGTATGTTTATATTTGTGTATGTTTAAGGGCCTAGTTATTCAAAACTTGTTCATTATGTTTTACATAACATCTGTCTTTCCGATAATTCGTTTCTATCTCCAATTTGTCAGTTCTTTTCTTTTCTTATTGCTATTGAAGCTATAATTCGTGCAAGCTATCATAATGATACAGTGACGATACATATTATATTAGTCATTGACTGTATGAATGGGGTCTTCATTCGAGACTATTTTCGAAAAGGGTGGGGCATACGAAGGGGCATTTCCCTATTTTGCTTATTTTTTTTAAATTATGCACACCTGTTTTGCCTTGGGGGGGGGGGGGGGAGGGGTTCTCAAGAATTACATTAATGGCTTGCCAGACATATTAGACATTATGTACCCCCAGACAATTTCATTTCATTTCATTTCATTTCACAATGAAGGTAGGCTCAGAGTTGGTTGTATATCAAGACTATATAGGAAGCTGCTTGTGTTTAATTTCAATGTTATTGAAATTGTCTAGAATCATGGGTGTCGATCCCGAGGGGGATGGGGGGGGGGGGGATATACCCCCCCCCCCCCAATATTTCAGGTGGGGGGATGGCCTGTACAATCATCCCCCCAATAATTCACCATAAAAAAAAAATAATAATGATGAGAGCCCGATGAGAGTAGTTAATGGTTATTACTCGCAAGATGACCATCAATATACACATTTTGCTATCTCATTTTCATAATACATACATAATTTATATACGAAGTAAATGAGACAACCGTATATGAGACAAAAATAAATTGAATTCTCGCTCATACGGCTTCATCAGGAATTGATGAATTAATTCATTTTTTTCAATCAACAGCATCATAGAAATGCAGTGCGCAAAATACAAAGACGCAGCGTTAAAAAGCAACGAGCTAAATGTTAAGCGCGAAGCGCAAAAGTACCAATCTGCGATGCACATGCAACTCTGTGACGAATTCGTGATGAGATCGGAGACAAGGAGAAAGCATCCGCGCTTTGCGCGGGAGCGGGGAAACTGAATTCAGACAAGGATTTAGAGTCGAGAACGGTACAGCGAATCGTCTTCTTTCTCTAATAATTTAGTGAAACGTCAAAGCTTCCTCGCTTCGGGCGGGAGGGGGGGGAAACTGAATTCAGACCAGGATTTAGAGTCGAGAATGATATATCGAATCGTCTTCTTTCTTTAATAATTTAATGAAATGTCAGAGCTTCCGCGCTACGCGCGGAGGAAGGGGAACTGAATTCAGACAAGGATTTAAAGTCAAGAATGATATATCGAACCGTCTTCTTTCTTTAATAATTTAATGAAACGTCAGAGCTTCCGCGCTATGCGCGGAGGAAGGGGAACTGAATTCAGACAAGGATTTAAAGTCGAGAATGATATATCCAATCGTCTTCTTTCTTTAATAATTTAATGAAACGTCAGAGCTTCCGCGCTACGCGCGGAGGAAGGGGAACTGAATTCAGACAAGGATTTAGAGTCGAGAACGGTACAGCGAATCGTCTTCTTTCTCTAATAATTTAGTGAAACGTCAAAGCTTCCTCGCTTCGCGCGGGAGGGGGGGGGGGAAACTGAATTCAGACCAGGATTTAGAGTCGAGAATGATATATCGAATCGTCTTCTTTCTTTAATAATCTAATGAAATGTCAGAGCTTCCGCGCTATGCGCGGAGGAAGGGGAACTGAATTCAGACAAGGATTTAAAGTCGAGAATGATATATCGAACCGTCTTCTTTCTTTAATAATTTAATGAAACGTCAGAGCTTCCGCGCTACGCGCGGAGGAAGGGGAACTGAATTCAGACAAGGATTTAAAGTCGAGAATGATATATCCAATCGTCTTCTTTCTTTAATAATTTAATGAAACGTCAGAGCTTCCGCGCTACGCGCGGAGGAAGGGGAACTGAATTCATACAAGGATTTAGAGTCGATAATGGTACAACGAATCGTCTTCTTTCTCTAATAATTTAATGAAACGTCAAAGCTTCTGCGCTTCGCGCGGGAGGGCGAGGGGGGGTGGGGGGGGGGACTGAATTCAGACAAGGATTAAGAGTCTAGAATGGTACATCGAATCGTCTTCTTTCTTTAATAATCTAATGAAACGTCAGAGCTTCCGCGCTATGCGCGGAGGAAGGGGAATTTAATTGATTTGAACATTAAGGATTAAAACAAGAGTCGAGAATGGTACATCGAATCGTCTTCTTTCTTTAATAATATAATGAAACGTCAGAGCTTTCGCGCTACGCGCGGAGGAAGGGGAACTTAATTGATTCAAACATTAAGGATTAAGAAAAGAGTCGAGAATGGTACATCGAATCGTCTTCTTTCCTTAATAATCTAATGAAACGTCAGAGCTTTCGCGCTACGCGCGGAGGAAGGGGAACTTAATTGATTCAAACATTAAGGATTAAGACAAGAGTCGAGAATGGTACATCGAATCGTCTTCTTTCTCTAATAATTTAATGAAACGTCAAAGCTTCCGCGCTTCGCGCGGGAGGGGGGGGGGGGGGGGGGGACTGAATTCAGACCAGGATTTAGAGTCGAGAATGATATATCGAATCGTCTTCTTTCTTTAATAATCTAATGAAACGTCAGAGCTTCCGCGCTATGCGCGGAGGAAGGGGAATTTAATTGATTTGAACATTAAGGATTAAGACAAGAGTCGAGAATGGTACATCGAATCGTCTTCTTTCTTTAATAATCTAATGAAACGTCAGAGCTTTCGCGCTACGCGCGGAGGAAGGGGAACTTATTTGATTCAAACATTAAGAATTAAGAAAAGAGTCGAGAATGGTACATCGAATCGTCTTCTTTCCTTAATAATCTAATGAAACGTCAGAGCTTTCGCGCTATGCGCGGAAGAAGGGGAACTTAATTGATTCAAACATTAAGGATTAAGACAAGAGTCGAGAATGGTACATCGAATCGTCTTCTTTCTTTAATAATTTAATGAAACGTCAAAGCTTCCGCGCTTCGCGCGGGAGGGGGGGGGGGAACTGAATTCAGACCAGGATTTAGAGTCGAGAACTGAATTCAGACAAGGATTTAGAGTCGAGAACGGTACAGCGAATCGTCTTCTTTCTCTAATAATTTAGTGAAACGTCAAAGCTTCCTCGCTTCGCGCGGGAGGGGGGGGGGAAAACTGAATTCAGACCAGGATTTAGAGTCGAGAATGATATATCGAATCGTCTTCTTTCTTTAATAATTTAATGAAATGTCAGAGCTTCCGCGCTACGCGCGGAGGAAGGGGAACTGAATTCAGACAAGGATTTAAAGTCGAGAATGATATATCGAACCGTCTTCTTTCTTTAATAATTTAATGAAACGTCAGAGCTTCCGCGCTATGCGCGGAGGAAGGGGAACTGAATTCAGACAAGGATTTAAAGTCGAGAATGATATATCCAATCGTCTTCTTTCTTTATTAATTTAATGAAACGTCAGAGCTTCCGCGCTACGCGCGGAGGAAGGGGAACTGAATTCAGACAAGGATTTAGAGTCGAGAACGGTACAGCGAATCGTCTTCTTTCTCTAATAATTTAGTGAAACGTCAAAGCTTCCTCGCTTCGCGCGGGAGGGGGGGGGGGAACTGAATTCAGACCAGGATTTAGAGTCGAGAATGATATATCGAATCGTCTTCTTTCTTTAATAATTTAATGAAATGTCAGAGCTTCCGCGCTACGCGCGGAGGAAGGGGAACTGAATTCAGACAAGGATTTAAAGTCGAGAATGATATATCGAACCGTCTTCTTTCTTTAATAATTTAATGAAACGTCAGAGCTTCCGCGCTATGCGCGGAGGAAGGGGAACTGAATTCAGACAAGGATTTAAAGTCGAGAATGATATATCCAATCGTCTTCTTTCTTTAATAATTTAATGAAACGTCAGAGCTTCCGCGCTACGCGCGGAGGAAGGGGAACTGAATTCAGACAAGGATTTAGAGTCGAGAACGGTACAGCGAATCGTCTTCTTTCTCTAATAATTTAGTGAAACGTCAAAGCTTCCTCGCTTCGCGCGGGAGGGGGGGGGGAACTGAATTCAGACCAGGATTTAGAGTCGAGAATGATATATCGAATCGTCTTCTTTCTTTAATAATTTAATGAAATGTCAGAGCTTCCGCGCTACGCGCGGAGGAAGGGGAACTGAATTCAGACAAGGATTTAAAGTCGAGAATGATATATCCAATCGTCTTCTTTCTTTAATAATCTAATGAAACGTCAGAGCTTCCGCGCTATGCGCGGAGGAAGGGGAATTTAATTGATTTGAACATTAAGGATTAAAACAAGAGTCGAGAATGGTACATCGAATCGTCTTCTTTCTTTAATAATATAATGAAACGTCAGAGCTTTCGCGCTACGCGCGGAGGAAGGGGAACTTAATTGATTCAAACATTAAGGATTAAGAAAAGAGTCGAGAATGGTACATCGAATCGTCTTCTTTCCTTAATAATCTAATGAAACGTCAGAGGTTTCGCGCTACGCGCGGAGGAAGGGGAACTTAATTGATTCAAACATTAAGGATTAAGACAAGAGTCGAGAATGGTACATCGAATCGTCTCCTTTCTCTAATAATTTAATGAAACGTCAAAGCTTCCGCGCTTCGCGCGGGAGGGGGGGGGGGGGAACTGAATTCAGACCAGGATTTAGAGTCGAGAATGATATATCGAATCGTCTTCTTTCTTTAATAATCTAATGAAACGTCAGAGCTTTCGCGCTACGCGCGGAGGAAGGGGAACTTATTTGATTCAAACATTAAGGATTAAGACAAGAGTCGAGAATGGTACATCGAATCGTCTTCTTTCTTTAATAATCTAATGAAACGTCAGAGCTTCCGCGCTACGCGCGGAGGAAGGGGAACTGAATTCAGACAAGGATTTAAAGTCGAGAATGATATATCGAATCGTCTTCTTTCTTTAATAATTTAATGAAATGTCAGAGCTTCCGCGCTACGCGCGGAGGAAGGGGAACTGAATTCAGACAAGGATTTAAAGTCGAGAATGATATATCGAACCGTCTTCTTTCTTTAATAATTTAATGAAACGTCAGAGCTTCCGCGCTATGCGCGGAGGAAGGGGAACTGAATTCAGACAAGGATTTAAAGTCGAGAATGATATATCCAATCGTCTTCTTTCTTTATTAATTTAATGAAACGTCAGAGCTTCCGCGCTACGCGCGGAGGAAGGGGAACTGAATTCAGACAAGGATTTAGAGTCGAGAACGGTACAGCGAATCGTCTTCTTTCTCTAATAATTTAGTGAAACGTCAAAGCTTCCTCGCTTCGCGCGGGAGGGGGGGGGGGAACTGAATTCAGACCAGGATTTAGAGTCGAGAATGATATATCGAATCGTCTTCTTTCTTTAATAATTTAATGAAATGTCAGAGCTTCCGCGCTACGCGCGGAGGAAGGGGAACTGAATTCAGACAAGGATTTAAAGTCGAGAATGATATATCGAACCGTCTTCTTTCTTTAATAATTTAATGAAACGTCAGAGCTTCCGCGCTATGCGCGGAGGAAGGGGAACTGAATTCAGACAAGGATTTAAAGTCGAGAATGATATATCCAATCGTCTTCTTTCTTTAATAATTTAATGAAACGTCAGAGCTTCCGCGCTACGCGCGGAGGAAGGGGAACTGAATTCAGACAAGGATTTAGAGTCGAGAACGGTACAGCGAATCGTCTTCTTTCTCTAATAATTTAGTGAAACGTCAAAGCTTCCTCGCTTCGCGCGGGAGGGGGGGGGGAACTGAATTCAGACCAGGATTTAGAGTCGAGAATGATATATCGAATCGTCTTCTTTCTTTAATAATTTAATGAAATGTCAGAGCTTCCGCGCTACGCGCGGAGGAAGGGGAACTGAATTCAGACAAGGATTTAAAGTCGAGAATGATATATCCAATCGTCTTCTTTCTTTAATAATCTAATGAAACGTCAGAGCTTCCGCGCTATGCGCGGAGGAAGGGGAATTTAATTGATTTGAACATTAAGGATTAAAACAAGAGTCGAGAATGGTACATCGAATCGTCTTCTTTCTTTAATAATATAATGAAACGTCAGAGCTTTCGCGCTACGCGCGGAGGAAGGGGAACTTAATTGATTCAAACATTAAGGATTAAGAAAAGAGTCGAGAATGGTACATCGAATCGTCTTCTTTCCTTAATAATCTAATGAAACGTCAGAGGTTTCGCGCTACGCGCGGAGGAAGGGGAACTTAATTGATTCAAACATTAAGGATTAAGACAAGAGTCGAGAATGGTACATCGAATCGTCTCCTTTCCTAATAATTTAATGAAACGTCAAAGCTTCCGCGCTTCGCGCGGGAGGGGGGGGGGGGGAACTGAATTCAGACCAGGATTTAGAGTCGAGAATGATATATCGAATCGTCTTCTTTCTTTAATAATCTAATGAAACGTCAGAGCTTTCGCGCTACGCGCGGAGGAAGGGGAACTTATTTGATTCAAACATTAAGGATTAAGACAAGAGTCGAGAATGGTACATCGAATCGTCTTCTTTCTTTAATAATCTAATGAAACGTCAGAGCTTTCGCGCTACGCGCGGAGGAAGGGGAACTTATTTGATTCAAACATTAAGGATTAAGAAAAGAGCCGAGAATGGTACATCGAATCGTCTTCTTTCCTTAATAATCTCATGAAACGTCAGAGCTTTCGCGCTACGCGCGAAAGAAGGGGAACTTAATTGATTCAAACATTAAGGATTAAGACAAGAGTCGAGAATGGTACATCGAATCGTCTTCTTTCTTTAATAATCTAATGAAACGTCAGAGCTTTCGCGCTACGCGCGGAGGAAGGGGAACTTATTTGATTCAAACATTAAGAATTAAGAAAAGAGTCGAGAATGGTACATCGAATCGTCTTCTTTCCTTAATAATCTAATGAAACGTCAGAGCTTTCGCGCTATGCGCGGAAGAAGGGGAACTTAATTGATTCAAACATTAAGGATTAAGACAAGAGTCGAGAATGGTACATCGAATCGTCTTCTTTCTTTAATAATTTAATGAAACGTCAAAGCTTCCGCGCTTCGCGCGGGAGGGGGGGGGGGGGGAACTGAATTCAGACCAGGATTTAGAGTCGAGAACTGAATTCAGACAAGGATTTAGAGTCGAGAACGGTACAGCGAATCGTCTTCTTTCTCTAATAATTTAGTGAAACGTCAAAGCTTCCTCGCTTCGCGCGGGAGGGGGGGGGGGAAACTGAATTCAGACCAGGATTTAGAGTCGAGAATGATATATCGAATCGTCTTCTTTCTTTAATAATTTAATGAAATGTCAGAGCTTCCGCGCTACGCGCGGAGGAAGGGGAACTGAATTCAGACAAGGATTTAAAGTCGAGAATGATATATCGAACCGTCTTCTTTCTTTAATAATTTAATGAAACGTCAGAGCTTCCGCGCTATGCGCGGAGGAAGGGGAACTGAATTCAGACAAGGATTTAAAGTCGAGAATGATATATCCAATCGTCTTCTTTCTTTAATAATCTAATGAAACGTCAGAGCTTCCGCGCTATGCGCGGAGGAAGGGGAATTTAATTGATTTGAACATTAAGGATTAAAACAAGAGTCGAGAATGGTACATCGAATCGTCTTCTTTCTTTAATAATATAATGAAACGTCAGAGCTTTCGCGCTACGCGCGGAGGAAGGGGAACTTAATTGATTCAAACATTAAGGATTAAGAAAAGAGTCGAGAATGGTACATCGAATCGTCTTCTTTCCTTAATAATCTAATGAAACGTCAGAGGTTTCGCGCTACGCGCGGAGGAAGGGGAACTTAATTGATTCAAACATTCAGGATTAAGACAAGAGTCGAGAATGGTACATCGAATCGTCTCCTTTCTCTAATAATTTAATGAAACGTCAAAGCTTCCGCGCTTCGCGCGGGAGGGGGGGGGAACTGAATTCAGACCAGGATTTAGAGTCGAGAATGATATATCGAATCGTCTTCTTTCTTTAATAATCTAATGAAACGTCAGAGCTTTCGCGCTACGCGCGGAGGAAGGGGAACTTATTTGATTCAAACATTAAGGATTAAGACAAGAGTCGAGAATGGTACATCGAATCGTCTTCTTTCTTTAATAATCTAATGAAACGTCAGAGCTTCCGCGCTACGCGCGGAGGAAGGGGAACTGAATTCAGACAAGGATTTAAAGTCGAGAATGATATATCGAATCGTCTTCTTTCTTTAATAATTTAATGAAATGTCAGAGCTTCCGCGCTACGCGCGGAGGAAGGGGAACTGAATTCAGACAAGGATTTAAAGTCGAGAATGATATATCGAACCGTCTTCTTTCTTTAATAATTTAATGAAACGTCAGAGCTTCCGCGCTATGCGCGGAGGAAGGGGAACTGAATTCAGACAAGGATTTAAAGTCGAGAATGATATATCCAATCGTCTTCTTTCTTTATTAATTTAATGAAACGTCAGAGCTTCCGCGCTACGCGCGGAGGAAGGGGAACTGAATTCAGACAAGGATTTAGAGTCGAGAACGGTACAGCGAATCGTCTTCTTTCTCTAATAATTTAGTGAAACGTCAAAGCTTCCTCGCTTCGCGCGGGAGGGGGGGGGGGAACTGAATTCAGACCAGGATTTAGAGTCGAGAATGATATATCGAATCGTCTTCTTTCTTTAATAATTTAATGAAATGTCAGAGCTTCCGCGCTACGCGCGGAGGAAGGGGAACTGAATTCAGACAAGGATTTAAAGTCGAGAATGATATATCGAACCGTCTTCTTTCTTTAATAATTTAATGAAACGTCAGAGCTTCCGCGCTATGCGCGGAGGAAGGGGAACTGAATTCAGACAAGGATTTAAAGTCGAGAATGATATATCCAATCGTCTTCTTTCTTTAATAATTTAATGAAACGTCAGAGCTTCCGCGCTACGCGCGGAGGAAGGGGAACTGAATTCAGACAAGGATTTAGAGTCGAGAACGGTACAGCGAATCGTCTTCTTTCTCTAATAATTTAGTGAAACGTCAAAGCTTCCTCGCTTCGCGCGGGAGGGGGGGGGGAACTGAATTCAGACCAGGATTTAGAGTCGAGAATGATATATCGAATCGTCTTCTTTCTTTAATAATTTAATGAAATGTCAGAGCTTCCGCGCTACGCGCGGAGGAAGGGGAACTGAATTCAGACAAGGATTTAAAGTCGAGAATGATATATCCAATCGTCTTCTTTCTTTAATAATCTAATGAAACGTCAGAGCTTCCGCGCTATGCGCGGAGGAAGGGGAATTTAATTGATTTGAACATTAAGGATTAAAACAAGAGTCGAGAATGGTACATCGAATCGTCTTCTTTCTTTAATAATATAATGAAACGTCAGAGCTTTCGCGCTACGCGCGGAGGAAGGGGAACTTAATTGATTCAAACATTAAGGATTAAGAAAAGAGTCGAGAATGGTACATCGAATCGTCTTCTTTCCTTAATAATCTAATGAAACGTCAGAGGTTTCGCGCTACGCGCGGAGGAAGGGGAACTTAATTGATTCAAACATTAAGGATTAAGACAAGAGTCGAGAATGGTACATCGAATCGTCTCCTTTCCTAATAATTTAATGAAACGTCAAAGCTTCCGCGCTTCGCGCGGGAGGGGGGGGGGGGGGGGGGAACTGAATTCAGACCAGGATTTAGAGTCGAGAATGATATATCGAATCGTCTTCTTTCTTTAATAATCTAATGAAACGTCAGAGCTTTCGCGCTACGCGCGGAGGAAGGGGAACTTATTTGATTCAAACATTAAGGATTAAGACAAGAGTCGAGAATGGTACATCGAATCGTCTTCTTTCTTTAATAATCTAATGAAACGTCAGAGCTTTCGCGCTACGCGCGGAGGAAGGGGAACTTATTTGATTCAAACATTAAGGATTAAGAAAAGAGCCGAGAATGGTACATCGAATCGTCTTCTTTCCTTAATAATCTCATGAAACGTCAGAGCTTTCGCGCTACGCGCGAAAGAAGGGGAACTTAATTGATTCAAACATTAAGGATTAAGACAAGAGTCGAGAATGGTACATCGAATCGTCTTCTTTCTTTAATAATCTAATGAAACGTCAGAGCTTTCGCGCTACGCGCGGAGGAAGGGGAACTTATTTGATTCAAACATTAAGAATTAAGAAAAGAGTCGAGAATGGTACATCGAATCGTCTTCTTTCCTTAATAATCTAATGAAACGTCAGAGCTTTCGCGCTATGCGCGGAAGAAGGGGAACTTAATTGATTCAAACATTAAGGATTAAGACAAGAGTCGAGAATGGTACATCGAATCGTCTTCTTTCTTTAATAATTTAATGAAACGTCAAAGCTTCCGCGCTTCGCGCGGGAGGGGGGGGGGGGGAACTGAATTCAGACCAGGATTTAGAGTCGAGAACTGAATTCAGACAAGGATTTAGAGTCGAGAACGGTACAGCGAATCGTCTTCTTTCTCTAATAATTTAGTGAAACGTCAAAGCTTCCTCGCTTCGCGCGGGAGGGGGGGGGGAAACTGAATTCAGACCAGGATTTAGAGTCGAGAATGATATATCGAATCGTCTTCTTTCTTTAATAATTTAATGAAATGTCAGAGCTTCCGCGCTACGCGCGGAGGAAGGGGAACTGAATTCAGACAAGGATTTAAAGTCGAGAATGATATATCGAACCGTCTTCTTTCTTTAATAATTTAATGAAACGTCAGAGCTTCCGCGCTATGCGCGGAGGAAGGGGAACTGAATTCAGACAAGGATTTAAAGTCGAGAATGATATATCCAATCGTCTTCTTTCTTTAATAATCTAATGAAACGTCAGAGCTTCCGCGCTATGCGCGGAGGAAGGGGAATTTAATTGATTTGAACATTAAGGATTAAAACAAGAGTCGAGAATGGTACATCGAATCGTCTTCTTTCTTTAATAATATAATGAAACGTCAGAGCTTTCGCGCTACGCGCGGAGGAAGGGGAACTTAATTGATTCAAACATTAAGGATTAAGAAAAGAGTCGAGAATGGTACATCGAATCGTCTTCTTTCCTTAATAATCTAATGAAACGTCAGAGGTTTCGCGCTACGCGCGGAGGAAGGGGAACTTAATTGATTCAAACATTCAGGATTAAGACAAGAGTCGAGAATGGTACATCGAATCGTCTCCTTTCTCTAATAATTTAATGAAACGTCAAAGCTTCCGCGCTTCGCGCGGGAGGGGGGGGGAACTGAATTCAGACCAGGATTTAGAGTCGAGAATGATATATCGAATCGTCTTCTTTCTTTAATAATCTAATGAAACGTCAGAGCTTTCGCGCTACGCGCGGAGGAAGGGGAACTTATTTGATTCAAACATTAAGGATTAAGACAAGAGTCGAGAATGGTACATCGAATCGTCTTCTTTCTTTAATAATCTAATGAAACGTCAGAGCTTCCGCGCTACGCGCGGAGGAAGGGGAACTGAATTCAGACAAGGATTTAAAGTCGAGAATGATATATCGAATCGTCTTCTTTCTTTAATAATTTAATGAAATGTCAGAGCTTCCGCGCTACGCGCGGAGGAAGGGGAACTGAATTCAGACAAGGATTTAAAGTCGAGAATGATATATCAAACCGTCTTCTTTCTTTAATAATTTAATGAAACGTCAGAGCTTCCGCGCTATGCGCGGAGGAAGGGGAACTGAATTCAGACAAGGATTTAAAGTCGAGAATGATATATCCAATCGTCTTCTTTCTTTATTAATTTAATGAAACGTCAGAGCTTCCGCGCTACGCGCGGAGGAAGGGGAACTGAATTCAGACAAGGATTTAGAGTCGAGAACGGTACAGCGAATCGTCTTCTTTCTCTAATAATTTAGTGAAACGTCAAAGCTTCCTCGCTTCGCGCGGGAGGGGGGGGGGAACTGAATTCAGACCAGGATTTAGAGTCGAGAATGATATATCGAATCGTCTTCTTTCTTTAATAATTTAATGAAATGTCAGAGCTTCCGCGCTACGCGCGGAGGAAGGGGAACTGAATTCAGACAAGGATTTAAAGTCGAGAATGATATATCGAACCGTCTTCTTTCTTTAATAATTTAATGAAACGTCAGAGCTTCCGCGCTATGCGCGGAGGAAGGGGAACTGAATTCAGACAAGGATTTAAAGTCGAGAATGATATATCCAATCGTCTTCTTTCTTTAATAATTTAATGAAACGTCAGAGCTTCCGCGCTACGCGCGGAGGAAGGGGAACTGAATTCAGACAAGGATTTAGAGTCGAGAACGGTACAGCGAATCGTCTTCTTTCTCTAATAATTTAGTGAAACGTCAAAGCTTCCTCGCTTCGCGCGGGAGGGGGGGGGGGGGGGAACTGAATTCAGACCAGGATTTAGAGTCGAGAATGATATATCGAATCGTCTTCTTTCTTTAATAATTTAATGAAATGTCAGAGCTTCCGCGCTACGCGCGGAGGAAGGGGAACTGAATTCAGACAAGGATTTAAAGTCGAGAATGATATATCCAATCGTCTTCTTTCTTTAATAATCTAATGAAACGTCAGAGCTTCCGCGCTATGCGCGGAGGAAGGGGAATTTAATTGATTTGAACATTAAGGATTAAAACAAGAGTCGAGAATGGTACATCGAATCGTCTTCTTTCTTTAATAATATAATGAAACGTCAGAGCTTTCGCGCTACGCGCGGAGGAAGGGGAACTTAATTGATTCAAACATTAAGGATTAAGAAAAGAGTCGAGAATGGTACATCGAATCGTCTTCTTTCCTTAATAATCTAATGAAACGTCAGAGGTTTCGCGCTACGCGCGGAGGAAGGGGAACTTAATTGATTCAAACATTAAGGATTAAGACAAGAGTCGAGAATGGTACATCGAATCGTCTCCTTTCTCTAATAATTTAATGAAACGTCAAAGCTTCCGCGCTTCGCGCGGGAGGGGGGGGGGGGGAACTGAATTCAGACCAGGATTTAGAGTCGAGAATGATATATCGAATCGTCTTCTTTCTTTAATAATCTAATGAAACGTCAGAGCTTTCGCGCTACGCGCGGAGGAAGGGGAACTTATTTGATTCAAACATTAAGGATTAAGACAAGAGTCGAGAATGGTACATCGAATCGTCTTCTTTCTTTAATAATCTAATGAAACGTCAGAGCTTTCGCGCTACGCGCGGAGGAAGGGGAACTTATTTGATTCAAACATTAAGGATTAAGAAAAGAGCCGAGAATGGTACATCGAATCGTCTTCTTTCCTTAATAATCTCATGAAACGTCAGAGCTTTCGCGCTACGCGCGAAAGAAGGGGAACTTAATTGATTCAAACATTAAGGATTAAGACAAGAGTCGAGAATGGTACATCGAATCGTCTTCTTTCTTTAATAATCTAATGAAACGTCAGAGCTTTCGCGCTACGCGCGGAGGAAGGGGAACTTATTTGATTCAAACATTAAGAATTAAGAAAAGAGTCGAGAATGGTACATCGAATCGTCTTCTTTCCTTAATAATCTAATGAAACGTCAGAGCTTTCGCGCTATGCGCGGAAGAAGGGGAACTTAATTGATTCAAACATTAAGGATTAAGACAAGAGTCGAGAATGGTACATCGAATCGTCTTCTTTCTTTAATAATTTAATGAAACGTCAAAGCTTCCGCGCTTCGCGCGGGAGGGGGGGGGGGGGAACTGAATTCAGACCAGGATTTAGAGTCGAGAACTGAATTCAGACAAGGATTTAGAGTCGAGAACGGTACAGCGAATCGTCTTCTTTCTCTAATAATTTAGTGAAACGTCAAAGCTTCCTCGCTTCGCGCGGGAGGGGGGGGGGAAACTGAATTCAGACCAGGATTTAGAGTCGAGAATGATATATCGAATCGTCTTCTTTCTTTAATAATTTAATGAAATGTCAGAGCTTCCGCGCTACGCGCGGAGGAAGGGGAACTGAATTCAGACAAGGATTTAAAGTCGAGAATGATATATCGAACCGTCTTCTTTCTTTAATAATTTAATGAAACGTCAGAGCTTCCGCGCTATGCGCGGAGGAAGGGGAACTGAATTCAGACAAGGATTTAAAGTCGAGAATGATATATCCAATCGTCTTCTTTCTTTAATAATTTAATGAAACGTCAGAGCTTCCGCGCTACGCGCGGAGGAAGGGGAACTTATTTGATTCAAACATTAAGGATTAAGAAAAGAGCCGAGAATGGTACATCGAATCGTCTTCTTTCCTTAATAATCTCATGAAACGTCAGAGCTTTCGCGCTACGCGCGAAAGAAGGGGAACTTAATTGATTCAAAAATTAAGGATTAAGACAAGAGTCGAGAATGGTACATCGAATCGTCTTCTTTCTTTAATAATCTAATGAAACGTCAGAGCTTTCGCGCTACGCGCGGAGGAAGGGGAACTTATTTGATTCAAACATTAAGAATTAAGAAAAGAGTCGAGAATGGTACATCGAATCGTCTTCTTTCCTTAATAATCTAATGAAACGTCAGAGCTTTCGCGCTATGCGCGGAAGAAGGGGAACTTAATTGATTCAAACATTAAGGATTAAGACAAGAGTCGAGAATGGTACATCGAATCGTCTTCTTTCTTTAATAATTTAATGAAACGTCAAAGCTTCCGCGCTTCGCGCGGGAGGGGGGGGGGGGGAACTGAATTCAGACCAGGATTTAGAGTCGAGAACTGAATTCAGACAAGGATTTAGAGTCGAGAACGGTACAGCGAATCGTCTTCTTTCTCTAATAATTTAGTGAAACGTCAAAGCTTCCTCGCTTCGCGCGGGAGGGGGGGGGGAAACTGAATTCAGACCAGGATTTAGAGTCGAGAATGATATATCGAATCGTCTTCTTTCTTTAATAATTTAATGAAATGTCAGAGCTTCCGCGCTACGCGCGGAGGAAGGGGAACTGAATTCAGACAAGGATTTAAAGTCGAGAATGATATATCGAACCGTCTTCTTTCTTTAATAATTTAATGAAACGTCAGAGCTTCCGCGCTATGCGCGGAGGAAGGGGAACTGAATTCAGACAAGGATTTAAAGTCGAGAATGATATATCCAATCGTCTTCTTTCTTTAATAATCTAATGAAACGTCAGAGCTTCCGCGCTATGCGCGGAGGAAGGGGAATTTAATTGATTTGAACATTAAGGATTAAAACAAGAGTCGAGAATGGTACATCGAATCGTCTTCTTTCTTTAATAATATAATGAAACGTCAGAGCTTTCGCGCTACGCGCGGAGGAAGGGGAACTTAATTGATTCAAACATTAAGGATTAAGAAAAGAGTCGAGAATGGTACATCGAATCGTCTTCTTTCCTTAATAATCTAATGAAACGTCAGAGGTTTCGCGCTACGCGCGGAGGAAGGGGAACTTAATTGATTCAAACATTCAGGATTAAGACAAGAGTCGAGAATGGTACATCGAATCGTCTCCTTTCTCTAATAATTTAATGAAACGTCAAAGCTTCCGCGCTTCGCGCGGGAGGGGGGGGGAACTGAATTCAGACCAGGATTTAGAGTCGAGAATGATATATCGAATCGTCTTCTTTCTTTAATAATCTAATGAAACGTCAGAGCTTTCGCGCTACGCGCGGAGGAAGGGGAACTTATTTGATTCAAACATTAAGGATTAAGACAAGAGTCGAGAATGGTACATCGAATCGTCTTCTTTCTTTAATAATCTAATGAAACGTCAGAGCTTCCGCGCTACGCGCGGAGGAAGGGGAACTGAATTCAGACAAGGATTTAAAGTCGAGAATGATATATCGAATCGTCTTCTTTCTTTAATAATTTAATGAAATGTCAGAGCTTCCGCGCTACGCGCGGAGGAAGGGGAACTGAATTCAGACAAGGATTTAAAGTCGAGAATGATATATCGAACCGTCTTCTTTCTTTAATAATTTAATGAAACGTCAGAGCTTCCGCGCTATGCGCGGAGGAAGGGGAACTGAATTCAGACAAGGATTTAAAGTCGAGAATGATATATCCAATCGTCTTCTTTCTTTATTAATTTAATGAAACGTCAGAGCTTCCGCGCTACGCGCGGAGGAAGGGGAACTGAATTCAGACAAGGATTTAGAGTCGAGAACGGTACAGCGAATCGTCTTCTTTCTCTAATAATTTAGTGAAACGTCAAAGCTTCCTCGCTTCGCGCGGGAGGGGGGGGGGAACTGAATTCAGACCAGGATTTAGAGTCGAGAATGATATATCGAATCGTCTTCTTTCTTTAATAATTTAATGAAATGTCAGAGCTTCCGCGCTACGCGCGGAGGAAGGGGAACTGAATTCAGACAAGGATTTAAAGTCGAGAATGATATATCGAACCGTCTTCTTTCTTTAATAATTTAATGAAACGTCAGAGCTTCCGCGCTATGCGCGGAGGAAGGGGAACTGAATTCAGACAAGGATTTAAAGTCGAGAATGATATATCCAATCGTCTTCTTTCTTTAATAATTTAATGAAACGTCAGAGCTTCCGCGCTACGCGCGGAGGAAGGGGAACTGAATTCAGACAAGGATTTAGAGTCGAGAACGGTACAGCGAATCGTCTTCTTTCTCTAATAATTTAGTGAAACGTCAAAGCTTCCTCGCTTCGCGCGGGAGGGGGGGGGGGGGAACTGAATTCAGACCAGGATTTAGAGTCGAGAATGATATATCGAATCGTCTTCTTTCTTTAATAATTTAATGAAATGTCAGAGCTTCCGCGCTACGCGCGGAGGAAGGGGAACTGAATTCAGACAAGGATTTAAAGTCGAGAATGATATATCCAATCGTCTTCTTTCTTTAATAATCTAATGAAACGTCAGAGCTTCCGCGCTATGCGCGGAGGAAGGGGAATTTAATTGATTTGAACATTACGGATTAAAACAAGAGTCGAGAATGGTACATCGAATCGTCTTCTTTCTTTAATAATATAATGAAACGTCAGAGCTTTCGCGCTACGCGCGGAGGAAGGGGAACTTAATTGATTCAAACATTAAGGATTAAGAAAAGAGTCGAGAATGGTACATCGAATCGTCTTCTTTCCTTAATAATCTAATGAAACGTCAGAGGTTTCGCGCTACGCGCGGAGGAAGGGGAACTTAATTGATTCAAACATTAAGGATTAAGACAAGAGTCGAGAATGGTACATCGAATCGTCTCCTTTCTCTAATAATTTAATGAAACGTCAAAGCTTCCGCGCTTCGCGCGGGAGGGGGGGGGGGAACTGAATTCAGACCAGGATTTAGAGTCGAGAATGATATATCGAATCGTCTTCTTTCTTTAATAATCTAATGAAACGTCAGAGCTTTCGCGCTACGCGCGGAGGAAGGGGAACTTATTTGATTCAAACATTAAGGATTAAGACAAGAGTCGAGAATGGTACATCGAATCGTCTTCTTTCTTTAATAATCTAATGAAACGTCAGAGCTTTCGCGCTACGCGCGGAGGAAGGGGAACTTATTTGATTCAAACATTAAGGATTAAGAAAAGAGCCGAGAATGGTACATCGAATCGTCTTCTTTCCTTAATAATCTCATGAAACGTCAGAGCTTTCGCGCTACGCGCGAAAGAAGGGGAACTTAATTGATTCAAACATTAAGGATTAAGACAAGAGTCGAGAATGGTACATCGAATCGTCTTCTTTCTTTAATAATCTAATGAAACGTCAGAGCTTTCGCGCTACGCGCGGAGGAAGGGGAACTTATTTGATTCAAACATTAAGAATTAAGAAAAGAGTCGAGAATGGTACATCGAATCGTCTTCTTTCCTTAATAATCTAATGAAACGTCAGAGCTTTCGCGCTATGCGCGGAAGAAGGGGAACTTAATTGATTCAAACATTAAGGATTAAGACAAGAGTCGAGAATGGTACATCGAATCGTCTTCTTTCTTTAATAATTTAATGAAACGTCAAAGCTTCCGCGCTTCGCGCGGGAGGGGGGGGGGAACTGAATTCAGACCAGGATTTAGAGTCGAGAACTGAATTCAGACAAGGATTTAGAGTCGAGAACGGTACAGCGAATCGTCTTCTTTCTCTAATAATTTAGTGAAACGTCAAAGCTTCCTCGCTTCGCGCGGGAGGGGGGGGGGAAACTGAATTCAGACCAGGATTTAGAGTCGAGAATGATATATCGAATCGTCTTCTTTCTTTAATAATTTAATGAAATGTCAGAGCTTCCGCGCTACGCGCGGAGGAAGGGGAACTGAATTCAGACAAGGATTTAAAGTCGAGAATGATATATCGAACCGTCTTCATTCTTTAATAATTTAATGAAACGTCAGAGCTTCCGCGCTATGCGCGGAGGAAGGGGAACTGAATTCAGACAAGGATTTAAAGTCGAGAATGATATATCCAATCGTCTTCTTTCTTTAATAATTTAATGAAACGTCAGAGCTTCCGCGCTACGCGCGGAGGAAGGGGAACTGAATTCAGACAAGGATTTAAAGTCGAGAATGATATATCCAATCGTCTTCTTTCTTTAATAATTTAATGAAACGTCAGAGCTTCCGCGCTATGCGCGGAGGAAGGGGAATTTAATTGATTTGAACATTAAGGATTAAAACAAGAGTCGAGAATGGTACATCGAATCGTCTTCTTTCTTTAATAATATAATGAAACGTCAGAGCTTTCGCGCTACGCGCGGAGGAAGGGGAACTTAATTGATTCAAACATTAAGGATTAAGAAAAGAGTCGAGAATGGTACATCGAATCGTCTTCTTTCCTTAATAATCTAATGAAACGTCAGAGGTTTCGCGCTACGCGCGGAGGAAGGGGAACTTAATTGATTCAAACATTAAGGATTAAGACAAGAGTCGAGAATGGTACATCGAATCGTCTTCTTTCTCTAATAATTTAATGAAACGTCAAAGCTTCCGCGCTTCGCGCGGGAGGGGGGGGGGGGGGGAACTGAATTCAGACCAGGATTTAGAGTCGAGAATGATATATCGAATCGTCTTCTTTCTTTAATAATCTAATGAAACGTCAGAGCTTTCGCGCTACGCGCGAAGGAAGGGGAACTTATTTGATTCAAACATTAAGGATTAAGACAAGAGTCGAGAATGGTACATCGAATCGTCTTCTTTCTTTAATAATCTAATGAAACGTCAGAGCTTTCGCGCTACGCGCGGAGGAAGGGGAACTTATTTGATTCAAACATTAAGGATTAAGAAAAGAGCCGAGAATGGTACATCGAATCGTCTTCTTTCCTTAATAATCTCATGAAACGTCAGAGCTTTCGCGCTACGCGCGAAAAAAGGGGAACTTAATTGATTCAAACATTAAGGGTTAAGACAAGAGTCGAGAATGGTACATCGAATCGTCTTCTTTCTTTAATAATTTAATGAAACGTCAAAGCTTCCGCGCTACGCGCGGAGGAAGGGGAACTGAATTCAGACAAGGATTTAGAGTCGAGAACGGTACAGCGAATCGTCTTCTTTCTCTAATAATTTAGTGAAACGTCAAAGCTTCCTCGCTTCGCGCGGGAGGGGGGGGGGAACTGAATTCAGACAAGGATTTAAAGTCGAGAATGATATATCCAATCGTCTTCTTTCTTTAATAATTTAATGAAACGTCAGAGCTTCCGCGCTACGCGCGGAGGAAGGGGAACTGAATTCAGACAAGGATTTAGAGTCGAGAACGGTAGAGCGAATCGTCTTCTTTCTCTAATAATTTAGTGAAACGTCAAAGCTTCCTCGCTTCGCGCGGGAGGGGGGGGGGAACTGAATTCAGACAAGGATTTAAAGTCGAGAATGATATATCGAACCGTCTTCTTTCTTTAATAATTTAATGAAACGTCAGAGATTCCGCGCTACGCGCGGAGGAAGGGGAACTGAATTCAGACAAGGATTTAAAGTCGAGAATTATATATCCAATCGTCTTCTTTCTTTAATAATTTAATGAAACGTCAGAGCTTCCGCGCTACGCGCGGAGGAAGGGGAACTTAATTCATACAAGGATTTAGAGTCGATAATGGTACAACGAATCGTCTTCTTTCTCTAAAAATTTAATGAAACGTCAAAGCTTCTGCTCTTCGCGCGGGAGGGCGAGGGGGGTGGGGGGGGGGGGGGGGACTGAATTCAGACAAGGATTAAGAGTCTAGAATGGTACATCGAATCGTCTTCTTTCTTTAATAATCTAATGAAACGTCAGAGCTTCCGCGCTATGCGCGGAGGAAGGGGAATTTAATTGATTTGAACATTAAGGATTAAAACAAGAGTCGAGAATGGAAAATCGAATCGTCTTCTTTCTTTAATAATATAATGAAACGTCAGAGCTTCCGCGCTATGCGCGGAGGAAGGGGAATTTAATTGATTTGAACATTAAGGATTAAAACAAGAGTCGAGAATGGTACATCGAATCGTCTTCTTTCTTTAATAATATAATGAAACGTCAGAGCTTTCGCGCTACGCGCGGAGGAAGGGGAACTTAATTGATTCAAACATTAAGGATTAAGAAAAGAGTCGAGAATGGTACATCGAATCGTCTTCTTTCCTTAATAATCTAATGAAACGTCAGAGGTTTCGCGCTACGCGCGGAGGAAGGGGAACTTAATTGATTCAAACATTAAGGCTTAAGACAAGAGTCGAGAATTGTACATCGAATCGTCTTCTTTCTCTAATAATTTAATGAAACGTCAAAGCTTCCGCGCTTCGCGCGGGAGGGGGGGGGGGAACTGAATTCAGACCAGGATTTAGAGTCGAGAATGATATATCGAATCGTCTTCTTTCTTTAATAATCTAATGAAACGTCAGAGCTTTCGCGCTACGCGCGGAGGAAGGGGAACTTATTTGATTCAAACATTAAGGATTAAGACAAGAGTCGAGAATGGTACATCGAATCGTCTTCTTTCTTTAATAATCTAATGGAACGTCAGAGCTTTCGCGCTACGCGCGGAGGAAGGGGAACTTATTTGATTCAAACATTAAGGATTAAGAAAAGAGCCGAGAATGGTACATCGAATCGTCTTCTTTCCTTAATAATCTCATGGAACGTGAGAGCTTTCGCGCTACGCGCGAAAGAAGGGGAACTTAATTGATTCAAACATTAAGGGTTAAGACAAGAGTCGAGAATGGTACATCGAATCGTCTTCTTTCTTTAATAATTTAATGAAACGTCAAAGCTTCCGCGCTTCGCGCGGGAGGGGGGGGGGGGAACTGAATTCAGACAAGGATTTAAAGTCGAGAATGATATATCCAATCGTCTTCTTTCTTTAATAATTTAATGAAACGTCAGAGCTTCCGCGCTACGCGCGGAGGAAGGGGAACTAAATTCAGACAAGGATTTAGAGTCGAGAACGGTACAGCGAATCGTCTTCTTTCTCTAATAATTTAGTGAAACGTCAAAGCTTCCTCGCTTCGCGCGGGAGGGGGGGGGGGAAACTGAATTCAGACCAGGATTTAGAGTCGAGAATGATATATCGAATCGTCTTCTTTCTTTAATAATTTAATGAAATGTCAGAGCTTCCGCGCTACGCGCGGAGGAAGGGGAACTGAATTCAGACAAGGATTTAAAGTCGAGAATGATGATTATATCGAACCGTCTTCTTTCTTTAATAATTTAATGAAACGTCAGAGCTTCCGCGCTACGCGCGGAGGAAGGGGAACTGAATTCAGACAAGGATTTAAAGTCGAGAATGATATATCCAATCGTCTTCTTTCTTTAATAATTTAATGAAACGTCAGAGCTTCCGCGCTACGCGCGGAGGAAGGGGAACTGAATTCATACAAGGATTTAGAGTCGATAATGGTACAACGAATCGTCTTCTTTCTCTAATAATTTAATGAAACGTCAAAGCTTCTGCTCTTCGCGCGGGAGGGCGAGGGGGGTGGGGGGGGGACTGAATTCAGACAAGGATTAAGAGTCTAGAATGGTACATCGAATCGTCTTCTTTCTTTAATAATCTAATGAAACGTCAGAGCTTCCGCGCTATGCGCGGAGGAAGGGGAATTTAATTGATTTGAACATTAAGGATTAAAACAAGAGTCGAGAATGGAAAATCGAATCGTCTTCTTTCTTTAATAATATATTCAACGTCAGAGCTTTCGCGCTACGCGTGGAGGAAGGGGAACTTAATTGATTCAAACATTAAGGATTAAGAAAAGAGTCGAGAATGGTACATCGAATCGTCTTCTTTCCTTAATAATCTAATGAAACGTCAGAGGTTTCGCGCTACGCGCGGAGGAAGGGGAACTTAATTGATTCAAACATTAAGGATTAAGACAAGAGTCGAGAATGGTACATCGAATCGTCTTCTTTCTCTAATAATTTAATGAAACGTCAAAGCTTCCGCGCTTCGCGCGGGAGGGGGGGGGGGGGGAACTGAATTCAGACCAGGATTTAGAGTCGAGAATGATATATCGAATCGTCTTCTTTCTTTAATAATCTAATGAAACGTCAGAGCTTTCGCGCTACGCGCGGAGGAAGGGGAACTTTTTTGATTCAAACATTAAGGATTAAGACAAGAGTCGAGAATGGTACATCGAATCGTCTTCTTTCTTTAATAATCTAATGAAACGTCTGAGCTTTAGCGCTACGCGCGGAGGAAGGGGAACTTATTTGATTCAAACATTAAGGATTAAGAAAAGAGTCGAGAATGGTACATCGAATCGTCTTCTTTCCTTAATAATCTAATGAAACGTCAGAGCTTTCGCGCTACGCGCGAAAGAAGGGGAACTTAATTGATTCAAACATTAAGGATTAAGACAAGAGTCGAGAATGGTACATCGAATCGTCTTCTTTCTTTAATAATTTAATGAAACGTCAAAGCTTCCGCGCTTCGCGCGGGAGGGGGGGGGGGGGGAACTGAATTCAGACCAGGATTTAGAGTCGAGAATGATATATCGAATCGTCTTCTTTCTTTAATAATTTAATGAAATGTCAGAGCTTCGGCGCTACGCGCGGAGGAAGGGGAACTGAATTCAGACAAGGATTTAAAGTCGAGAATGATATATCGAACCGTCTTCTTTCTTTAATAATTTAATGAAACGTCAGAGCTTCCGCGCTACGCACGGAGGAAGGGGAACTGAATTCAGACAAGGATTTAAAGTCGAGAATGATATATCCAATCGTCTTCTTTCTTTAATAATTTAATGAAACGTCAGAGCTTCCGCGCTACGCGCGGAGGAAGGGGAACTGAATTTAGACAAGGATTTAGAGTCGATAATGGTACAACGAATTGTCTTCTTTCACTAATAATTTAATGAAACGTAAAAGCTTCTGCGCTTCGCGCGGGAGGGCGAGGGGGGGGGGGGGGACTGAATTAAGAAAAGGATTAAGAGTCTAGAATGGTACATCGAATCGTCTTCTTTCTTTAATAAGCTAATGAAACGTCAGAGCTTCCGCGCTACGCGCGGAGGAAGGGGAATTTAATTGATTCAAACATTAAGGATTAAGACAAGAGTCGAGAATGGTACATCGAATCGTCTTCTTTCTTTAATAATCTAATGAAACGTCAGAGCTTTCGCGCTACGCGCGGAGGAACGGGAACTTAACTGATTCAAACATTAAGGATTAAGAAAAGAGTCGAGAATGGTACATCGAATCGTCTTCTTTCTCTAATAATTTAATGAAACGTCAAAGCTTCTGCGCTTCGCGGGTGGGGGGGGGGGGGGGGGGACTCCCCCTCCCTGCACCCAACCCCCTAGGGAGCGCGCTCTGTAAGTGATTCGCTTCGCGTGATCATTACCGCCCCCCTAAAATGAAATCCTGTCTACGCGCTTGGGGAGGGGGTGCAACTTGCCACACGCTTCTACCTCTTGGTTGCTTTGATTCATTACCGAAAATATTTTGGCACCTATCATCCCCCCAACCACGGATACAAATCGACACCCTTTTCTGGAATAGATTATGAAGAAGAATCTGATTTTGTTTTAACTGTCCATGAATAAAGATTTGCATACAAAATAATAAATAATTTTAAGTGCAATAAATTTTGTTGAATTTGTTTGAATTGTGTTCTTCTCATTTATATTGTGTAATATTACCGAAGGAGGATAGAAAATAACGAATGATAGGCTATGTAGAGAGAATAAAAAGTGCAAGAGAGAGAGAGAAGCATTGTGTGTGTGCGTGTGTGTAGTATATATATATAATTAGGGTGAGGTGAACAGTGAGAGAGAGAGAGAGAGAGAGAGAGAGAGAACGGAGATACCAGTAATACCGATATATAATTTGTATGTTCTTAAGTCTACCTCACATTTTATTATTTTACTTAAAATGAAAATTACGTAGATCAACGCGTATGAATGTTCTTTATTATATAGCTCTGTCACACCTCCTAACCGAGCACTGTGGTACTTTCCTTGGTTTGTTATCGTTCTTGGTGTGACCGAGGTATTATATAGCTCTGTCACACCTCCTAACCGAGCACTGTGGTACTTTCCTTGGTTTGTTATCGTTCTTGATGTGACCGAGGTATTATATAGCTCTGTCACACCTCCTAACCGAGCACTGTGGTACTTTCCTTGGTTTGTTATCGTTCTTGATGTGACCGAGGTATTATATAGCTCTGTCACACCTCCTAACCGAGCACTGTGGTACTTTCCTTGGTTTGTTATCGTTCTTGGTGTGACCGAGGTATTATATAGCTCTGTCACACCTCCTAACCGAGCACTGTGGTACTTTCCTTGGTTTGTTATCGTTCTTGGTGTGACTGACGTATTATATAGCTCTGTCACACCTCCTAACCGAGCACTGTGGTACTTTCCTTGGTTTGTTATCGTTCTTGGTGGGACTGAGGTATTATATAGCTCTGTCACACCTCCTAACCGAGCACTGTGGTACTTTCCTTGGTTTGTTATCGTTCTTGGTGTGACCGAGGTATTATATAGCTCTGTCACACCTCCTAACCGAGCACTGTGGTACTTTCCTTGGTTTGCTATCGTTCTTGGTGGGACCGAGGTATTATATAGCTCTGTCACACCTCCTAACCGAGCACTGTGGTACTTTCCTTGGATTGTTATCGTTCTTGGTGTGACCGAGGTATTATATAGCTCTGTCACACCTCCTAACCGAGCACTGTGGTACTTTCCTTGGTTTGTTATCGTTCTTGGTGTGACTGAGGTATTATATAGCTCTGTCACACCTCCTAACCGAGCACTGTGGTACTTTCCTTGGTTTGTTATCGTTCTTGGTGTGACCGAGGTATTATATAGCTCTGTCACACCTCCTAACCGAGCACTGTGGTACTTTCCTTGGTTTGTTATCGTTCTTGGTGTGACTGAGGTATTATATAGCTCTGTCACACCTCCTAACCGAGCACTGTGGTACTTTCCTTGGTTTGTTATCGTTCTTGGTGTGACTGAGGTATTATATAGCTCTGTCACACCTCCAAACCGAGCACTGTGGTACTTTCCTTGGTTTGTTATCGTTCTTGGTGTGACTGAGGTATTATATAGCTCTGTCACACCTCCTAACCGAGCACTGTGGTAATTTCCTTGGTTTGTTATCGTTCTTGGTGGGACTGAGGTATTATATAGCTCTGTCACAGCTCCAAACCGAGCACTGTGGTACTTTCCTTGGTTTGTTATCGTTCTTGGTGGGACTGAGGTATTATATAGCTCTGTCACACCTCCTAACCGAGCACTGTGGTACTTTCCTTGGTTTGTTATCGTTCTTGGTGGGACTGAGGTATTATATAGCTCTGTCACACCTCCTAACCGAGCATTGTGGTACTTTCCTTGGTTTGTTATCGTTCTTGGTGTGACTGAGGTATTATATAGCTCTGTCACACCTCCTAACCGAGCACTGTGGTACTTTCCTTGGTTTGTTATCATTCTTGGTGTGACTGAGGTATTATATAGCTCTGTCACACCTCCTAACCGAGCACTGTGGTACTTTCCTTGGTTTGTTATCGTTCTTGGTGGGACTGAGGTATTATATAGCTCTGTCACACCTCCTAACCGAGCACTGTGGTACTTTCCTTGGTTTGTTATCGTTCTTGGTGTGACCGAGGTATTATATAGCTCTGTCACACCTCCTAACCGAGCACTGTGGTACTTTCCTTGGTTTGTTATCGTTCTTGGTGTGACTGAGGTATTATATAGCTCTGTCACACCTCCTAACCGAGCACTGTGGTACTTTCCTTGGTTTGTTATCGTTCTTGGTGGGACCGAGGTATTATATAGCTCTGTCACACCTCCTAACCGAGCACTGTGGTACTTTCCTTGGTTTGTTATCGTTCTTGGTGTGACTGAGGTATTATATAGCTCTGTCACACCTCCTAACCGAGCACTGTGGTACTTTCCTTGGTTTGTTATCGTTCTTGGTGTGACTGAGGTATTATATAGCTCTGTCACACCTCCTAACCGAGCACTGTGGTACTTTCCTTGGTTTGTTATCATTCTTGGTGGGACCGAGGTATTATATAGCTCTGTCACACCTCCTAACCGAGCACTGTGGTACTTTCCTTGGTTTGTTATCGTTCTTGGTGTGACTGAGGTATTATATAGCTCTGTCACACCTCCTAACCGAGCACTGTGGTACTTTCCTTGGTTTGTTATCGTTCTTGGTGGGACTGAGGTATTATATAGCTCTGTCACACCTCCTAACCGAGCACTGTGGTACTTTCCTTGGTTTGTTATCATTCTTGGTGGGACTGAGGTATTATATAGCTCTGTCACCTACTCCTAACCGAGCACTGTGGTACTTTCCTTGGTTTGTTATCGTTCTTGATGGGACTGAGGTATTATATAGCTCTGTCACACCTCCTAACCGAGCACTGTGGTACTTTCCTTGGTTTGTTATCGTTCTTGGTGGGACTGAGGTATTATATAGCTCTGTCACACCTCCGAACCGAGCACTGTGGTACTCTCCTTGGTTTGTTATCGTTCTTGGTGGGACTGGGCTAGAGTAATTCGACTTAATATGTCACAGAGGCTAGGTATACAGTTAGCGTTGAACTGGAAGGTGTCCAAAATAAACGTTTGGACAGCCCTTTTTTTCTCTCTTTGTACCTCCATGATTTCCTGAATGACAGCATTATGCAAAAAAAAAGTATAAATGGTTGCTGTATTGTAGGTCAATCTCCGTTAATTTTTTCATGAGACCATAAACCTTACGGATTCGAGTCCAAAGTCACGAGATTGTGAACCTGACCTGCATTGTAAAATCTTAGAGATAATACCTTTCCTGAATGGTTATGACACCCAGAGGTACAAAGTCTACGGATGTACCTACTATTAATATTTCGCAGGAACTTTCTGACCTTCTTAAGTACGTATAAATAAGTACTTTTTAATTGCCACGAAGTTTGCAATCATTACATGCTATAAGCACTTCAATTGTATTTGACGTATTTTAAACATTTTGTGTATAATGCCTGTTGCTGTGGTGGAGTTTTGCCTTGGTGGCGCTGCAGCCGCTTGTGCAGTCCTGTTCACTAACCCACTAGAAGTCGTCAAGACTAGGTTCCAACTGCAGGGAGAGCTGAAGGCATGGGGCACCTACCAGCGTCACTACAGGAATTTCTTCCATGCCTTCTACACCATCGGTCGCTATGACGGTCTCATGGCCCTGCAGGCTGGGCTGCCGCCAGCACTTGTCTATACGGCGATTCAGAACGGAACGAGACTTGGAACCTACCAGATTCTAGTGGACATGGGACTAACGAAGAATCTTGCCGGTGAGAAAAGTCTTCCTAGGACCATCTGTGCTGCAGGAGCTGGAGGTTATGTAGGAGCTCTGATCAGCAGTCCTCTCTTCCTTGTAAGTATACTCAGCAGTGATAAGCATAACGGCTAAAAATGGTGTACTGTTGTGATCGGGGGGGGGGGGGAGGGTATTCACATATTTGGACATATATGGGGTGTGCCGCTCTAATGGGCAACTTTTTCACAAAAAATCCTTAAACATGGGTCCCACTTTTAACAAAAATACCATCAGAAATGGGTCCGTTTTTTCAAAATTTGCAAAATTGTCGGGTGTTTCATGCAAACACCTGAAAAATACCCGAAAATTGTTGAAAATTTGTCTCTTTTTTTTTCTTCGAGAAAAGTGCACTCGAATGCCCCCTATATAATAATGGGTAGGGGTTTCGAGGCTTGAGCGGCACACCCTCGTCAAAGCCAAACCTGAGTATCCTACCCCCCACACCCCTCCCACCGGGTGGTTGGTCTAGTGGATAAAATATCCAGACTGTCAACAACACAGTGCGGGGTTCGATGTCCCTGAGAGGTTGTGATCTAGGATATTTATTTCTTGTAATTATGTATTTTCTTAATATTATTGTATCGCCAATGGAAACCAAATTTCTATGTAACTTGTTTGCAAAGACGAAATAAAATGTCTTGTATCATGTATAAGTCTCTGGGATTTGAACCACATGGCACGTCGGGATTCGAATTCCTGCACCATGCAGAGCTAGTGTATGTTGGCAAGACATTCATCTACATTTGCCACACTCGACCCAGGTTGATTAGGTGGGCACGTGATATGATTTATTCCTTGAATGCACTGACCGCTATACGATTACATAATCATGTGTTCATACCCTTTTCGATATAAAATATATACGTATACACCTACTAATCTCATGATACATGACCTTACCAGCTTGGGCTTAAATGGAAATGGCATAATTCCAGTGCTGTATCATAAAATACTAGGTACACGAAATAAGAGCCCCCCCCCCCATTAATCTTTATCCTATATTTCCCCTCTTTTGTCTTTGTCTTTTCTTGTTACAACTCGATTGGGTTGAAGGGGCACTTCTTTGCCCCATGCCTACTTCCAGTATGTCTTCAATAGGCATGACAGGAGATGAAAGCCATGCGATGCAAGTCATCCTTTAGACTGTAACATGCCCATTTTCATTATTACATCAAATTCTTATTTTACAAAACAATTTCACAGTGATAAGATGGGAATGATAATTTCTTCCGCCTGTATTAAACACACATTTGTTTCTGTAATAAACTACGACTATCAGAGTGAATATCATGTTAATTTATTTTCAGCCATATAATTCAAAATCATTTCCACCTTGGCAGATTAAGACTCAACTACAATCCCAGTCGCATGAAGTCATAGCCGTGGGACATCAACATACCCACTCAGGCTGGTTGCAAGGTTTGAAGAGGATCTACGTAGAGGGCGGTATTAAGGGTTTATGGAGAGGGGTTCACGCTCAGACTGTACGCAACGTGATTGGATCGGCTTCCCAGCTGACGGCGTTCGTTCTCACAAAAGATTTTCTCACCGAAAAAGAGGTAAGACAGAAATCATCAATGTTATGACAATACGTTTTATAAAATTAATGTGGGATAATACCCGTACATCAAATCGATGGCGGTTCTAAAATTTTCATGAAGTTTTCTAGCACCAAACTATAAACTATAAAAGAGATTTTGTATATCGGGCCTGGTCAAAGTGAGTTCTCTGACAAAGTGGGCAAACAATTAAGTGAAGGAAACAGAAAACGTCGTCCTTCAAGGGACTTTGTAACATTGTTTAGGTGAGAGAAAATGGTGCGAAGGTAGTGACCTCAATGCTAGATGTACAATTAAAGATAATCTGAAAGTTTGAGTGACCATTATTAATAATAAAAATCGGGAAAAACTGATCTGATCTATTCCATAATTTTCCCAACTATATTATTACAATTTTATTACATTTTAGGTGAATGTTAAAGGTATTACAAAGTTTTGGTATGGGGTCATGAATTTGGTTCAAATTAACATATTGGAAGCATATGTGTTCCTACAATATACATTGATCGTTGTCGCGGTTAAAATCGAGTCTAAAGTTATGAAATTATAAATAATAAACTCTTTATGTTGTAATACTCCCTCTTAAGTTCAAGATATTAATTTAGCTATGAAACAATGTTTCTTGACTGAAATCGACCGATTAGCTATTCCGGTTTGGAAATTATATATCCCAACTATATATTCTGAGATTTTCGTGGTCGCAGCTACGATTGTACCGTCCATAGAAATTTATCAAAATTTACCGGGAACACCGGTAAATTTTTATATTCAATTTTTCTCGAAAATAGAAGTGTTTTAGGGGCTAACTTTTTTAGTGCTTATAAATACATCCACAGGGGCATCCAAATATATCAAAATTGTAAAGATTCACTATCCACCCAATTTTCAAAATTTCCCAAAACTTTGTATTACCTTTAATCGTCACAAAGCAATGAATTGGCTCTGTATACAATTCCAAACATTATTTGAAGTGACATATTTTTAAAAGCCTGTCTTATGTCTTATTTTCATCTAAAAACGGTTGGGAAAATTCAAAAATAGTTGAGAGAATTTACTGTTAGAGGGTGTCGCACAGTGACGCCTTAAAAAAAACCATAAATATCTTTGTGGTTTGAGAATTTGTTCAGGATTGTTTGCATGTTTGAGGGTAAGTACAGTAGAAGGAATATAATAAGTAACATTTCATACAAAAATTACACTTTGTCATCAACCTTCAACAATGTCACTTTAACGATGTCACAATTCGCCTAAAGAATGCCTAGGCCTTCATGCATAGACGCCTTAAAAAAAACCATAAATATCGTTGTGGTTTGAGAATTTGTTCAGGATTGTTTGCATGTTTGAGGGTAAGTACAGTAGAAGGAATATAATAAGTAACATTTCATACAAAAATTACACTTTGTCATCAACCTTCAACAATGTCACTTTAACGATGTCACAATTCGCCTAAAGAATGCCTAGGCCTTCATGCATAGACGCCTTAAAAAAAACCCATAAATATCTTTGTGGTTTGAGAATTTGTTCAGGATTGTTTGCATGTTTGAGGGTAAGTACAGTAGAAGGAATATAATAAGTAACATTTCATACAAAAATTACACTTTGTCATCAACCTTCAACAATGTCACTTTAACGATGTCACAATTCGCCTAAAGAATGCCTAGGCCTTCATGCATAGACTTACATACATGTTGATGGGGGGGGGGGGGGTCACCCCCTCCCCGTTCTTAAATGTTCATAGAAGAACCCATGTTTTCTTATGATTGGATTACATCCTATGGATATCCCTTATTGTGCAATTTGCTTAACAATGTCTTGTCAATATCTGTGTCGTTAGATTTTTGTGCCCACCAGCCCCTACATCCCAATCACCTCAAGCATGGTGGCGAGCGCCGCCATCGTCGTGTTTGTGACACCTGTGGACGTGATCAGTGTCCGGATATACAACCAAGGAGTCGATGCTCGCACAGGAAGAGGGTTGTACTACAGGGGCTTATGGGATTGCGCTTTGAAGATATGGCGAAGGGAGGGACCAGTGGGGTTCTACAAAGGTTGGTCGGCCTCTTGGTTTCGATTCGCACCGCAGACTATTCTTAGTCTATCATTCTGGAATATGATGCAAAATGGTTACTATCGTCATTTCGGCAAGAAACAGACGTCGTACGTCAGCAACCAAACAAAAACACTCTGAAACTGAAGTTCACGATTCTTTATTACTACAATAGTTCATTGGTGCTCCCATTACCCGGCACTCTAATCCCAAAACGATCCTGGGTTTATGCAGGTCCATGGTTTATGGAAGGGTGATGCTCGCCACGTCTGGTCTCTTTCTGCACACCGCGAAAACATGAACCGTTCATTCCAGTGGACACATCTGATTGCCGGTTCTAGGACACCTACCCCCTGGACATCTTCCCCCGAATAACCACCCCCAGTCAACTAACCTCCAGGAAAACTACCCCCTATAGGACAACTACCGCCTAGGGCAACCACCCTCTAGGACAACTACCCCCCGGAAAACTATACCCCAGGACAACTGCCCCCGGACAACTACCCCCAGACAACCATCCTCTATAGGACAACTTCCCCCGGACAACTATCTTAGGGGGTAGTTGTCTGAGGTAGTTGTCCGGGGGTAGTTGTCCGGGAGGTAGTTGTCCTAGGGGCTAGTCATATAGTGTCCTAGGGGCAGTTGTCCTAGGGGGTAGTTGACTGATGTGGTTATCCGGGGGTGGATGTCCAGGGGTAGGTGTCCGGATACGCTGATTGCCACTAACCCAAAGCTGAAAAGTTTTTTTTAATAGTAACCCCGGATGGTAACTCAGCAAAAGAGGGCGCTGATTTTATACCTAAAAGTTGGCGTTGCTTATAGATCTACCCTAAATATCGGTGCGCCTTTGGCTGGAAATGAGTGTTAATAGCTCTTATGCAATGCTTATTTCAACTACCGAAGTTACTATGATGTTCCGTATACCTAAGTCGATACCCACAACCTCGTCTATATGTTTAACTTTGATAAAAGAGGGCCTATTCACAAATATGGAGATACGGAGGGTATATAATTTAGCTTACAGTTCGTGCACTCGTGCAGCTGCTTTTAACGACCTATCAAAATATAATACCCTTTTGTTGGCGCAGTTAATTTAACCTTTATGTTTACGATACCAAAGTTGGTCTGCTGCACGCGGCTCTATATAATGCAGGTCGATACCCCAATGTTCACATTTTAAGCAGGCTCACTCAAATATTCTGACTTTTTTTGCATTAAAGGGCGTCTACAGTAAATGTTGTGTTCAGACGTTGGACCATTACAGTTGTACCATTTTACATCTGGAATGACAGTAGTCACAAAATACATTGTAGAGGTCTATAAGGTGTAAAAGCAACATGCGATACCACTTCTCTTTTCAATTTAGCAGGCACAGATGCAACCTTGTGAGTTGTGACCAAACATTAACAGTCAAGAACCTTAATTTATTTTATTGCTGAAAGTAGCCTACTGATCGATTGAGCTGAAGATTTTCCATTTTTCGTTTTTGTCAAAAGTTCTGAAATATAAGAACCTACACGATTATATTTTTAATTTATAGAGGAGGAAACCTTTATTCAAATATCATTGGACAGCGTCTTTTAGCATTTTTAAGTTGCTAGCACTGAACGGGGTCATGACACTGATTTCATTTTACTTGTAAAAGAATACATTCTAAAATCTAAGGTAATCTATTGACATTCTCAATTGCAATGACGCAGTTTTAAAAGTCAAATAATGTTGTAAAGTAACGTTTTGAATAAAAAGAGGAGAATGAAATAAATGTGATACCGTGGGTGCGTTTTGTGTTGTTTGTGTAACTGCTTTCGTCACCGGGATGTCCGAGAGACCACAATAGGCTAGGCATACCGAGGACCCATTAACACCTGGGTTGATAATGGCCGAAGGACGTTCGAACCTATAACCATGGATTTACGTCGGGTGAATGAACCACTACTGTACCAAGAAACCTCCATAGAAGATTAAGTAAATTGATCAATATATATATATCAAGATAGGATATGGATATGATATGAATAGTCTTGCGTTTCGCCCTTTCTTTCTCACAAACTTTACTGACTATTGATCTAGCACGTTTTTTATTCTTCTAATGGTTTCACCAGGTCCCTAGAATCTACGTCACATTTTTGTAAATCTGCAGACTGTCAGACTCTCTGATGTTTTTATCATTAACTCGCTCTCCTTCGAGAATATATCTACATTGATCATGATATTAAGATTTCAGACGAATGACCCAAATCCTTTAGCTCAAGTCAGACCGAAAAAGGTCATATTAATAAAGCAAAACTGCCGGATATATCGAAGGAGGCAGATTGGGGGCAAAATTATGCACTTATGAATGTATGGGATATTGTGCAAAGATGACCAAGACCTCAACATTATTAATATGGGCACTCTTTCCTTGGATTTTGTTAAAAGAAAAGTAAGACGATTCGCATTCACTCTCCATGCACATTTCACTCCACTCTCCCCTTCTCTCTCTCTACACATTATCATCCCATTATCTTTAATAATTTTGTAACTCTTTTTTTGTGCAGTTTTAACATTATCTTCTTGTATCGCAGACTCAAGTAAACAGAAAGTCCTCTTATAATTTACAAACACAAAAATAAAACGTTACATTTTGGGCAGGGAAATTTGTTTGCTAACATCTTCTTTGACATTTGGTTTCGAACTCTGGGTCCTCCAGTACTTTTCATTATCTGTCATGTCATTCACTCATGTAAACCAATGTCTAAATATTATGTTCTTCTTGAGAATAAAGTACAAAGGACCTCTAATGACCGATTGAACTTGATAAACAATGACTCAGTCTCTACTGCGCGATACAGAATACCGATCAGAGCGCTGATATACAAAAAACAACAACAAATGCACTCGGAACAATAACATAATTATATACATAACATTTAGCAGTAAACATAATATTTATATAAAAGATACATTAGCATTCAAGGAAAACAAATGCATTATCTAAACTGAGACATTCCTTCGTTTTATGTTTACTATTTTCAACTTCTACATTCCCATCAGTATTTTGCTAGATTTCATATGATTATCCTACCGTGGCATAGTCGAGGGGGCACCGATCTGAGGAACCGTACCACCCCCCCCCCCTTAAAAACAAGGAGCTGAGAAAAAGAAAAGGGAAGAAGAATGGCCTGCTGACCTTCTGGTCTTTTTTCTTTCTCTCTTCATCATCATCTTCTTCTTCTTCTTCTTCTTCTTCTTCTACTTCTTTATCTTTTTTTCTTCTTCTCCTCCATGGCCGCGGGGGTGGAGGAAGGAGGGGGGGGGGGGGAGGGGGACGGGGATGTGTCGCCCTTATGTGTCACTTTTTCACCCCAAAAAAATCCCTAAACATGGGTCCCACTTTTAATAAAAAATACCATTAAAAGTGGGTCCGTTTCTTCAAAATTTGCGGGTGTTTGCCGAAATACACACGAAAAACACCCGAAAATTGTGAAAATGACCCAAAATGAACTCTATTAATGGGGAGGGGTTTCGAGGCTTAAGCGGCACATGCCCGTCAAAACCAAATCTGAGAAAATATACCCCGCTCCCCGGGCCTTCATGGCTTCCTTTCTTCTTTTTCTTCTTCTCCTCCTTCTGCTTCTTGGCTTGTCTTGTAACACTAACAGACTAGTTGCTGGACCTGTGCCATTATTTTTAAACTGAAAATGAGCTTTTCGATCCTGAAAGACACCTCAAAGTCGAAGACAAGCGGAAACAGTACAGCCAAATATGACGTATATATGAAATCAATTTGATTTCTATCTGAATTTCACTGGAAATTGAAAAGGCGCAAAAACCTCATGGGAGTTAATTCGTTAAACTTTTTTCATGACACTGTAGAGTTCTGAGCCGTCAAATTTAAACGAACCTGATATTAGGCGAAAAGTTAATTTACCACAAGTAGGCAATCGGGGGAATAGGCATTTTGAATCGATTAGATCGAACGCAATGAATAGTGCTGCTAAGCAGCAAACACAAATTATTTCATAACGTCAGTAAATAAACATGAATACATGAATGAATGAGTTGTGAGTTACTAATTGCTTATACAAGGTAAACAGAATTGGGCTTAGTTCGTCGCCAAAATATCTAAATACACATCATGATCGGGTATGTTAGAAGGAAAGAAGCTCAGGAGGAGATATATCTAATCTTGGGCTAGTAGCATATTATCTGCTTTATTTTTAAACATTATAAGGCCTACATCTTTATTAAAATTGGTGTTTTGCTTGGAGCGTCAGCTTGTCACACCCACTTATGAATAATTCAGCTATCTTTAATTTTGAAAAGGTTCAGTCGAAATCAAAGGGATAATTTGACCAGTATAGGGTCCACTAGACTATATAAATGTCTCCCCTTTTGTATTTTTCTTAATTTTAACAAAATATACGAATGATATCGATATACAGATATATTTTCTTGAACATCAAATATCAATAAAATGTTGATTATAAACGTGGTAAATTTTGACCACCCCTTTTGTGAAAAAATGAAATCGCCCATTTGCCCATTTAAAATAAGCGCGCCATAGCTTTATCATGTGCGCATGATTATGAAGCACGTGAACATCATGATTGTATAAAGTGCAGGCACAAGGTCACAGTGTAGGAATTAATCCAAGTCGGATGCAAAGTAAGTTCAATTTCAATTACAACAGAGAAAGCTAATGAAAGTATTTTAACACGTCTTTAACAAAAAGACCTGCGAATTATATAAATAGACAGGGTCGTAGTGAACCTACTCACAGTTTACTCACTCGGAATCTGAGCTCGAATCCAGAATTAGAAGCAGAAAATACCTAGACTATTCATCTTATTCCCATCAAAATTGATGAGATTAATTGTCGCTTGATATCCAGCATCAATTGATTTGAGAGTCTATCTGTGATTTCTTGGACAAATTCTGCCGTTTAACTAGACCCCTAAGTAGAATATTATACCAGAATAATTGAACGTTTATCAGGATCTTCTCCGGGGATCTTCTAGATGATATTTTCCTGCGTTTATTACGATTAAGGAAGGTTCCTTTGGTGACTGCCGTTTAATAATATTATCAATACGTTTACCTGAACAATTTAAAGATTGAAGCGAAAATGATTTTACAAAACATGTCAATAGTTCACGTTTTGTTGACGTGGTTGTTAATTGATTTTTGCTTGGCGGCGATTCCCCCTCATCAACGTCATCATCATCGTCGTCATCAACACGGGAATCAGACAGTAGCATCACAGACAGAGGTGATGACGGGAACAGTTTTAGCGGCGTTATCGACGACGTCGGATATTGATAAAGACGTCGATGCCGTCGAGTATGATGTTGAAGGAACGAGACCCTCGTCGACGTCACCATCAACGGAATCTCGTGGATCTACAACAGACACTGATGACATGATGGCTGATGATTGGTAAGTATTGCTCATGGCAGACTCGATCGGATTTAATAATAGATCATCATCTTGAGAGTAGTGCTGAGTGATAGAGACTAGCTAATCTGACACAATTTAGATCTACAATGAATGGGACTGTCTTACGATTTGGGCAATAACATTTCTAGAGACTAGATCTAGACTATTCTACTAGGTCTACAAGTCAGTTCACTTGAATTCTGTTTCATTTAATTAAGCCAATCATTACAAATACGTCTACTAGGTCTAACACAGGAATCATATAATACATTGTACATTGGATGGAATAACGTATTGCTAACCTTAGCTTTGGACTCCACATATGAAAGTGAATCAAAGCTCGCATGTAAATCAGGAGGGGGGGGGGGGGTGGAAGGGGTTCTCACATATTAAGAGATACCGTGGATTTCCCGCTCTAAAATTGGTCGATTTTTCACCCAACAAATCCCTTAACATGGGTCCCATTTTTAACAAAATTTCACTAAACATGGGTCTTTCCAACATTTCTGAAATTGTGAAAAATGGGCCAATATTTTGAGAAATGATCTACCAAACTTTGACCTTTAAAAATGAGTATGTGATGGTAAGACTAAAAACGGGCACATGTAGAGTCTGATCTTTAATAAATCAATCTTTTTAATGACAATTTTTCAAATAGTCTTTATAGAGGTCTAGCCCTGCTGGATGCGTTACTTCCCCCCTCCCCATTTTCAAATTCTTAGACCTTTATTACAGTTCACTTCTGAATCACAGTCATTAGTTCAGTATAGACTAGATATTACTTTCAATTATCATTGATTTTTATTCATAGATTTATTTGTTAATTGATCAATTTATCCATTGATTCATTAATTCACCCATTACTTATATTTGTATATATTATATGTAGACTATATTTGAATCCCTCACGGTCATGATTGTACTACGCCCGTTATATGATATTATATTAGATCTATAGTTATATGATATGGGGTAGATTGTTGTACGTTAATAAAAAGAAAACTGACAAGAGGAGTGATGGGGGGGGGGGGTAAACAAAAAGGGGGGGGGGCTGTCAAAGAGGCCCTTCAGAAGACCCTTTGCTTTTCACATAATGTATAGGACAGAGGCAGTGCTGTGCCGTCTCACTGTCTTGATCTAAGGGCCCTAGTTACGTCAGTGACTATTCTATTTGGCCTAAGGTGAGCAGTAAGCAATTTTGAGGGACCGGGAGAGGGGGGGGGGGGTGGAACGGGAGAAAAGGAGACAGATAGGCCTCTTATATGGAGAGAGAGAGAGAGAGAGAGAGAGAGAGAGAGAGAGATAAATACATACATACACAGACAGACTATAAAAGGTGATTAGAAGAAAAAACAACGAAAGAATACATAGGCTACCATTTAAATTAAATGGGAGATGTTTGGGAATTGCTTACTCGTTTCCTCAGCCAGAATTGTATAGGAGGCTGTGTTTTGCAGATGCAATACACGAGTTCATTCGCGTTAAAGGTCTAGGCAAAAAATATAGGTTACACATGCATTTTCATTTTTCTTTCACGACTTTCCATCTCTATTCCATCTCATTAGGAGATTGCACACGGTAGATGGAGAGGTGGTGTTGGTAACAGATGAACATCAAGCCAATGTGATCCTGAATCCAGCTAGCCACATACAGCTTGGTACGGTCACGTTCACTTCAGCGGGAGCTATCAAGGGAGAAAAGGTAATAGAAGTAGGAAGATGTAGCATAAGTACAAGGCGTGGCTACGGGAGGGGGGGGGGGGAGCATTTGCCCCCTTCCACCCCCGTCAAGAAAAGGAAGGAGAAAAAGAGAAGGGAAAAGGAGGAGGTCAATAGATGATAGTACCCCCCCCCCCCCCAGCACCTTCCGCCTTAATCGATTGCCTTTTGAAGTCACATTTCATTCTTAAATTAAGTGCATCCCTCCCATTATGCAAATGCCCTTTTATTGACTGAACACATTCTACATTATTACAAAAATGAGCTCGGCGTGTTTATTTTACCCTAACACGAAAGGAAAGTAAATCATTCCAAACGTGGATATCCATTTTATTTTTAAGAACAAATTATCGGGAATGGGCTCATCGGGGAGGAGGGGAGCGGGGGCGGGGGGGGGGGGGGCACATTGATGAGAAGCATCTTTTGCTTAGGGAAGACAGTAAATCCCTAATCTGCTTACCTTCATTCAACCACCACCGCCACCACCTCCGCCCCGATCTATACATTCATATTATCACGATAATATCTCTGAAAGTAATGTGGAGATTTGTTTATCCAGGGAAGCCTCATCAGGATCGAAACAGTTCTTCTTGAGAGATCTAAAATTAGTATTACCCCATCAATTGTCAGGTACCCCTTTGCCTCTGTGTGGAGAGTGGCAAATGTGAATCAATATCTTGTCCAAGGACGTTAGTGCCGAGCTGGAATTCGAACCTTCATGAACCACTATACCACGAAACCTCCTCTATTTTCGGACGAGGTAAAATTGAGGGAAACTGGTCCTTGGAGGTGAAACGATGCAAATTATGAAAAATCATGTCAATCTATGACAATTAACTTAGATTATTTTGTTTTCATAATTATTGAGATGTATCTTTGAATATCCATTTTTTTTCTCTCCAGGGAGACACGGGTCGTCAAGGGCTAGAAGGGAGAAGAGGAGCACGAGGAATTCCTGGACCTCCAGTAAGTCTTCCTTTTCTATTTCTCTTTTCTCATTCAATCAATTAAGTCAGGTAATCATTAGCTACACATTTTCTTCTCAATTATTGATCATAAGTTTCCTAATTTCATCGGTATCGTATCCTGCCTTTACGCCTTTATACAGCTTTATACATGCACCTGATGGGAGTGTCATAATTATGTACGTCCTCTTCTTGAGATTTTAACAGAAACAATTTGTATCCCCTTCGAGTCTATTAGATTTGTCCAACCTGATAGAATCTGAATAATTCACCATCAAAACCTTTCTTCAGAAAGTAATCTTAGTTCGTAATATTTTTTCATTCATCTTTCGATCCTTACATTGTGCCCCCTTCTGAATAAATATTTTGTCACTTCACTCCGCACTTTTGGATTTTATATACAAATGCATATTGACACGATGGTATTTTTCCAAATATTACTACAACTAAAGCATTTATATGCAACAATTACAAGACTTCTGATAATTCATCTTCTTATCATTTTGCCACATTATTATCGAAATAAAATGTAAACCATAACAAAGTGGTCAATTGAAGGGAATGAGTTAAAAGAGGCTCTGAAGGAAAATACCAGTAAAAGTTCAATGTGAAGCGTTTAGAAACGTAGTATTAAAAGCTATACAAATGTGACTATTATTAACATTATTAATTAATTATTATTTGTCTTGTTACTATAGGGAATGAAAGGGGAGCCAGGTGATCAAATCACATTCAACGGTCCTCTTCATGTCAACTTCGCTACAACCTCGGATACCTGCGAACCGGCGGAGACCGGTCGGGTCCGGATAGATGAAATTGGTACAAATCGTCACTTTGTCTTGTAATAAGGTTTAACTTGTCATTTCGCTTGAGCGTTCAGAAAAGAAAGAAACGTACAGAATATAGACATATTTTTTTTTTATACTGATTACAGGGAATACTAAGGGATGAAATTAATATTACTCATCACGGTGTTGTTTATCGATCACATTAATTTGAATTGGTTCAGTTAACAATTTTACTAGAAACGGTACCCAAATGTACCCCAAAACAGCACTGAATGTTATGATAAGATATTTTTTTCTGGTATAGTAAAAAACTTTTCCTTGTGGGATTCCAATTTCACTCGATATTAACTACAATGTAATACCAAAATCTATTTTCAACTATAATTAGTCAATGTCCATTATCAATATACGTTAACAAAAACTATGGCATAATAGTTGACTGTTTGACCGTTTGACTGTATTTGACAGGTGAGTCTCTGGATATCTGCACCGGTAGGGGGTGGAGGAATCTCGGCTCAGGGAACAAACCCAGGAAACTAAGGAGGAGCTGTATGGAACTTCTTCTCATTGATGGTATCGTTGAAGATGGTATCTACTGGATTAATCCCTCCTATGGGTAAGAACCCCGCCCCACACCCCACTCCGGGAACGGAGGGACCACATGCGTGTTCCCAAAATCTCTAACTCGTAACAAAGAAAAAGATCTACACGTATATTGACTTTACACTCCGGATTTAAGCTGAAAGGGGGGAGGGGGTGCTTGGAACACGCATATGCGTACCCTAGATAACACTGGGGGGTAGGGGGGGGGGGGGGGTAAGAACCTTGAAGATATAAGGAAGACGAGTCTCACTCCAGACATTACAAAATATAGTGAAAATAAAAGTGACTCTCCAGTGGATTGTTTGATTACGGATAACACTGGATGGAAATAAAAGAAATATTTTACGAATCTAATGATGTTAATGATAATAATGGTAATGACAATGATAATAATATACATTTGGTATTTCGATAGCGCTCATATCCACCACGCAAGGTGGAACACATCTGTGTTGAATTATCAAAGGAGTAATCTATTTGTGAAAACATACATTTGGTACAATTACAGTTCAAATACTAAAAATTTAGTTTAAAAATATGCACAGAATGGCAACATCTTAATTCACAGGATACATGACACGTGCGATGCGTTATCGATTCTCTTTCCTTCTCATGTACATCTAATGTAGTTTGTGCTATAGGGCCTATAGCTTTACAAGCTTGCTTTCATGTAGGTCCCACTATATTTCTCTCAGTACTCTATATTGACCACGTATCTTTATGTTGTTTATTATGTATCATTGATTGTTATTTCATCACAAACAAAAAAACGTGTACTTTATTTTGAAATGTATATGTAACATGAGAAATATGGAAATAAATGAAATGAAATGATTAACCATTGCTGATATACATAACATTATTTATCACCTCCTAGGAAGGATACCCAGCATGCAGTGCGTGTCTACTGTGACATGTCGACTGCCGGTGGTGGTTGGTCTCTGGTAGCAAAGGTCACGGACAGCTTCCGGTGGATCTGCCCCGAGCTCGACGGAGCAGACTGTGAGAGGTCTCTAGTGGATCCAGTCAGAGCGAATCTCTTCCATCAGGTCCACGAGAGAGACTTGGTGGATTTAAGTATTGGGACTGGTTCAGACACAGGTGTACATGTGGACAACTCGATTTCTCGGTATATCTTCAAAACAGGTAGGAAAAATAATAATGCATGCCTTTCTTATGGTTTGCCATTTCATAAGCCACCCCCCCCCCCGGTCTATAGACCTTTTGTCCCATTACTCTGTATATAGCCATCTCCATCAGAACTAGTCCATGGTCTTTTAATCCTCCCTCTCCTCCAACCATACAGACCATCCTTTCGGAATACCCTTCTACTCTATTCTACTCCCCTCATGCATCACTACGGTCCTTTCTATCAGTTAAAGTTCTCCAAAACCCTTTTGCGTACCAAGTGCTCCTCTTAATTACTTCATCACTCCTCATCCCTTCAAGCCAGATAGTGAATTGCTCTAATGCCAATGAATGATTTTTTTCTTCTTTTCTTCAGCTTTGCATTAATTTATTGAAAATAACAAAATCAGTCAAGGATCTGACAACAGAAAAACAATACGCGAATAAAAAGTCCGATATGTATGTTACATTATTTGACGATGAAGAGACTTGGGCCCCATTTCACAAAAACTTGTCATCAGTGACAAATGACAGTTTTAGTTATAAGCTAGTGAGATCCTTGCTGCTGATTGGTTATCAGCAGATTTGTCACTGATTTTTGTCGTTGAAAAAAAAGGCTTTGTGAAACGGGTCCCTGAACATTTATTTTTTTGCTATTATTTTGGGCCAGTAAAAATCTTAACATTTCATTTCTTTCCTTTCCTCTTCTTTCGCCGAGAAAACAGGTCGTAAGCAGATTCGGTTTTCCTTCGTAAGTGACGCATCGGCCGGAAACGGTTGGACCTTCTCCGAGGACGGCTACGCCTCATTCCGTCAAGACGTGGAGCATGTTATATTCAAAGATGGCACATGGGCTCAGTACAGCAGGGAGAACTTGAGCTACTCGTGGAACATCATAACACACCAGAGGACACAGCTATCATTCACAGGAGACGTTATATGCTGGGGCAATGAGGTTACAACACCTTATAGGTATGTCATGAGTTTAAATGATAATAATAATATCATTAACTGACTTAAGCGCTTACTGGATTTGGTCGGATTGGAGTTATTCTCAGGCTCGAAATGTTGGTTCGACCATTCCATATGAGGACAAATGGTCCCTCTGACCAAAACATGCCCCTCACATTGCCAACCATCTTAAAAATAGTGCGCTCCTGTTTATGGACTAAAAATCAATAGATGTAAAATTAATATTAATTGACACATAATGCTAATTTACTATGATGACATGGAGAAAGGCTTTTACATGACATATCCAAATGTAGAAGAAATATCCATTACGACTTATAATTGATTAGATCACATGGGCAATTCCGTGTGGGAAAGAGGAAAATCACCAAATTCTTAATTTGATCCAACTTCAATTATTTAACATTTTTCATGTGGACAAGAAATCACTCGTGACGGAACTGAAAACCGTTTTGAAATATCTTTTACGGTTTTTCTGAAAAATTTATTTGAAGTTGGGGCTATGTTGGGGGGCTCAATTACATGATCATGATTTAATTACTTAAAATTCAATGGAGCAATGTGTTTAAAACTTATTCCTCTATATTTATTCCTAATTGAACAACATCACAAATAGGAATCAAGTTTTGCAAATTATTTTTAACAAATGAAAAAAGTTTTTGTATGAGAGATATTTCAATTTTACCCTTAAAATGGCGTAATTCCGTTACCAAAATTTGAAAGAAGTTGTACTCACAAAGTTATTTTTTACTTTTTTTCTTTGTAGTCGCAAATTCTCTTCCTTTATGAACATACCAACAGCCCTAAACATCAATTTCAGAGTTATCTAATTATTTTCCTATTAAAACACTGGTAACGGAATTACATGGTAACGGAATTACATTGGTAACAGAATTACAAAGGGCAGCAGCATTAGTAATGAGTGGTATGTTTTTCAAGAAATGGACCTGCTGCCTCATGTACATATACTGTATGCTGTGTTACAACATTTTTAATGGATTTTACCCCTTTTTTTGAAGTATTGGCTTATTATATTAATTGTCTAACTAAAGACTAAGGATCTGGCTTTGATAAATTCAATGAATGTTTTTTAAAACTTTTTTCAAATTTGCATAAAGACTACAAACTAGGCTGAGAATTTTAGATGTGTTTTTTTTTCATTCACTCTGAACTTGCAATTAAATTTGTACCAACATCTCTTATGAAACCTTTTGATTCAATTTAAGCATGGAAATACTTCATATTATTTCACCTATGGCGATTTTAAACAGTGCCCTTTCTGATTTTTATTCTTCACTGATCTCATCTAATCTATTGAAAAAAAGAAAAAAAAAATCATTAGAAGTTATATACATGTAGCTAAGACCATAGCGAACTAGCCCTCTTGCAGAGTGTGAATTTCCATACTCTACGTATTATACATATGGGACTATTAAAGGGAAAGGGGGGGGGGGGGGGGGAGGGTGACTTCGACGATGTCCGCTAGCACTCAAAGAAAATACCCCACGAAAACAACCTAAAAAAAACGGCTAGGTGGAGGTTGGAAAGCAAGGTCTACATATAAATTACCCCCCCCCCCCAAAAAAAAGAGGATAATTCATTAAAAGTTAGATGGCTAAGACCATAGCGGACTAGTCTTCTTGCAGACGGACACTTTCGTTATATGGATGGGGCAATTGGAGGGGAGGGGGGGGGGGGTGACTTTGAATCAGTTCGCTAGCACACAGAGAAAATACCTTTGACGATGACTACATGTAGGTGGAGGTTGAAAAAGCAAGGTCTAATCTAGCGTAACAAATATTTAATAAAAAGTAAGAAGGCTTTGGCAGGTTCCGGACTAGTCTTCTTGCAGACGGTCACTTTGCCGACTCGTAACACGTAAAAAATATGGGACCGAGGGAAGGTGTCAGGGTAACTTAATGTACAGGTTTGCTAGCGCTCAGAGAAAATACATTAAAAACGACAAGGTGGGGGTTGAAGGGGAAGGTCTAATCTATCAAAAAACATGTATTTTATTAGAAGTTAGATGGCTACATCCATAGCAGACTAGCCCTCTTGCAGACGGTTAATTTCCATACTCTACGTATTATACATATGGGAAGGGGAGGGGGGTGGCAGGGCGCCTTTGACTAGATCGCTAGCGCTCAGAGAATATATAACTGTTTGGAAAGAAGAACGATGACAATGGTCAAATTTGTTACATGTTGTAACAAATTCAAGAACACTGATGAAGTGTGTAATTAATTTTAAAAGAATGATAACCAACTATTAAAGAATGATAACAATTTAGTGAATTGGCGTAATGATTTACAAGGTTTGACATTTTATTGCAACTCTGTTGATGACATTATCTTAATTAATCAGTTTTGAATGGGGTGCTAGCTTTTGTGGATTGAAATTGTAATATGGAATTATCTGACAAGGTTTGTAATTAATTTTAAAAGATTGATAACCAGTGCTCCCTCTAAGGCCCTACATTAATGTCACAAAATTGGCTCAGCAGGTTGAAAAATTGGCTCGACAGAAATATGAGATAGGGGAATGATTTACAAATTCTGGTGTGTAATATTATTGAAACGCTGTTGACAAAATGATAGCTATATTAAGCTCTCTTTATATAATTAGTTTAGATTTTGGTGGTTGGTTTTATGGACTGAAATCATTATAAATAAATATTCATGTGTTTTGTTTTTAATTTACACCAAGATCCCTGTGTTGGGTGTAGGCAGTGTTATTAATAGCACTTAAGTGTTTTAGAATTGTTTGAATGCTTAAATGTAACCATCCACGACGAACAGGTTGTAATGTTGCAATTTTCAATCGATTTTGATCAAACCTGCATAAAATAAGCCTTGAAATAATGTATTGCAAGTGGTATTTGCTTGGTTAATAGGCCCTCACAATAGTCAATAAAACAATTGAATATCCTAATTGTTTCCTATTGAATACTGTGGAGTTTATTGACCTGTTTCTATAAATTGGCCTTGGCGACTTCACAACCAGTTTGTCATGTATGGTCACAAAGGTGATCTGTATATGTGTAATTCCGTTACCGGCAAATGGGCAATAATAAATGTAGTTTGTCATACTTTGTGGGATGTTCCTACTTGCAAGCTAAACCAAATTAAAATTAGTTGTAAACTAGTATATGATAACACATATTGACATAAATTTAATCACTACACACCAATATTTTCTCAGAAATATCATATTTACTTGCCATTTATCAATATAAAAGACGCGTTTTCCAACAGTTTTTAGAAATTAAGTACACATATGAATTGCTTTGTAGTTAAAATCAATTATTGCAACCCCTGAAACAATAAAACAACAATTTAAGCCTACATAATGTTTACAAAATCACTTTTTTTCAAGCTTATTTCAGAAGACGTAATTCCGTTACCATTTATGTAATTCCGTTACCGCTACCTTCTTTCATAAAACCATCCAGCATAGATAAACCATGACAACTTCACCAAAAAAAAATTGCCATGGGACAGTCAACAATATAATTATGCTCCCTTTATTTTCATTACTTCACCCCCAATTGGCTGCAGATTTCAGACGAAATCTTTTCAAAGTAATTGTAGAAAATAACCTGATTTTCTGCCGTAATTCCGTTACCGACACTCTTTTGGTCTTGGGGTGTTCCGAATGTTGAAAAATATTTTTTTTAATTTTGATTTGCTAACAGGTGCATAATACAGAAAGAATAAAAAGATAAATAGTCACCTAGGTCTAACTACCTGTCTACAGTATATAAAAATAGAGCCCAAATTTCTCTGAAATGTAGTTCCGTTACCGTGGAATTGCCCACATACTTTCAACTTTTTTCTTCCAACATCTACATGTAAGTAACCATAAACCAGTGAAGGTACAAAATACTGTTCCCCTTTTATTGGCTTGTCTGAGCAGCCACGACCATGTCAGTGTCAGAATACCGGACGATCTCGAATATAGAGGGCGCTATACAATCCATGTTTACAGTCACATTTAGAGTCCGGAAGGTTGACACCGTGGCCCGTATTCTGAAGTCAGGTTTAACAATGGAGATATAATCTTATATCTCCATGGTTTAACTTCAAACCTGACTTCAGAATACGGGCACGTTTGTTCAAGTAAATTATATTACAAATGTTGTTTTGTTTTCAAAAGTAGGATATGTCATTTGAGACTGGTGTCGGAAGGTGTTTAAACACTTTGATTTGATTTAAAAACTGAACTTGAGCATCTTTTATTTATCTATGAATCGTTGCTCATTAAAATGCGGACGGATTTGTCCTTTCTTTTTAATTTCATTGATGATTTTCAAAATAGATTTGAATAGAAGGTTGCATTCTGGTTTTGGTAATATCATTCCGCATTCCTTTCTCCAATGGCAGGTACCATGAAGGTGGCCTCCACATGGGGATCCCATCGTCCAGTCTCCCGTGTCAACTAGACATCGATCCTAACGCGATCATGCTCAAGAGCATCTACGCAGCTATGGGAGAAAACGGGAACTCGCAATGGGTGGATCGTCAGCGCAGTTACCTTGGCGACGGATCTATGGCAGCTGTCAATGAGAGAGTTGCGATCTGGGTTAGATAGTAACTTGTGCGAAGAGGAGGATGGTGAACATTGTGTAATCAAAAGGTATGATGATGAGGGCGGGGCTTTCAAGGTTCTTGCATTCTTCACCTCGCGATCATTTTTCAGGTGGCTTCAAGAATTTTTTTCGGGGGGGGGGGGGGGCTCAACCCCTCTCCCCCCTCCCCCCTCCCCCCCCCCCGCTCCCCCTCCCCCCCCCCACACACACACAAACAAAATACAAATTATCATCTTGGTTCCTTAGGGACTTTTAGATTTGCACGACGAGAACGTGGACTAGACTGCGACTTGTGACATCCTTTTAAGGCACTAGCGGTGACGTCACATTGCCTTAATGGAATGTTACGCAAGCAGTCCACGTTCTCTCTAAATCTAGAAGTCTCTATGAAGGCCAACAACAAAAAAAAAAACATGTTTAGCGTCCTGTTTTTTCGAAAATAGGAAGGAGGACGCCCTTTTTTTCTTTTTTTTTTTTCTTTCAAAATGGCCGCTCAAAATGTTTTTTATGTATTTTTTATTTTTATTTATATATTTTTATTTAACCGCACATTCACTAAACAATGTGGTTATCTGCGTACTATTGACTGTGCGCATCAACCCACAGTGCGTTAATCTTCATTTCATGAAGCCTGCACTTTTTAGGAAGAAGAAGAAGGATGGCCGCTCGGTACATTTTCCCTGACATTCGGGCTATTTTTCAAGATGGCGGCCGACATTTTTTTTTTTTAATCAGAAAAGATCCATTTTAGCAGTGTTTTACATGTTTTTTTTCTTTAAAAAAAAATTTAAAAAAAAATCAAAAAATAAACTAGACATAATACTTGTTTGGAACAAGTATAGGTGGGCTGGTCAACTTAAATTTGAAAACAAAATAGAGCAAAATTAAGCGAGATACTGCTTGAAAATTCTTAAAAAACACTATCATGTAGATTCATTACGTAAACGAAATTCACCTTCTATAGTCATAACACGCAAATTATGAAATTTCTGACATGAGGCCTTTAATCAAAATTTTCACTCTGATGACGTCATCAAAATGAAAAAAAGGTTATCATTGAACTTGTAGAGAATTATCTTAGCTACAACATATTGAAATTTTGAAGAAAATCAATCAATGTATACAGAGATACAATCAATTTTCCATAAATATGCTGACGTCATAATATGCAAATTCGTATTTTGAGTTCCAAGGCCATTAAGATGATGTCACGATACATTTAATGGCCAAATGAGACATGAAATCATATTTCTGACTCATACTCTTTTCAAATATTAAAACAGAATTGGGGTCCGGGTGCATCCCAAAGAGCTATAATGGATTGTGTATAGGCATTTTTTTGCCCATGTATGTTATGTATTACAAGAGCTCGCGCGCACTGACATTTATCTTGAATTTACGCTCATCTTGTTAATAATGGTCATAAAGAGATAAACATGGTATCAAATTCCTTGAAAAAATATGAGAAATATCATGAAAGAAAAAAAATGGCGATTCTATGTTTTGTAATGGTGTTACGCGCGAAAACGCGCGCGCATGCTCGTACGCGCGATTTTTTATAAAATGCTTAATATGACCTGAAACGTATACAAAATAAATTTTAGACGATTTTGAGCATTTTTAATTTTTGCGCGCGCACTGACGCGCGGACGTACGCGCATGTGCGCGTTTTTTGACCTGAAATTGACCGGACTGATATTGACCTTCATCATGATAAATATGAATGAGAAATAACTTTTGGTTATGAAGATATGATCATGAGTTGATTTTCAGAAAATTTCACAAAATGGCGCCTAGATGACGTCATCAGTCAAGGTCAAGGTTGAAAACCTTACCGCGTTTTGTCCATATGCCTATACATATGTGTGCTAAATTTCAAGGTATTTGATTGAACCATTTCAAAGTTATCTGGTTAACAAAAAAGTGGGTCAAAATAAGAAAAATAAATAATAAATAAATAATAATAAAGGCAATTTTAACAAAAATATAAGGTGGTCTGTATTAGATACAGCCCACCTAATAAATAAATAAATAGGAGGCGGCCCACAAAAAGGAAGCGGGCGGGGACGCTAAACATGTATATATTTTTTAATGGCCTAAGTTTTCTCTTCGTCCAGAGGCTACCCAATAAACAAAATCACGTGAAAATCACGTCAATATCAAGGTATCGACTTGAGGAGAGTTACGTTCTTCAAACACCTGACATTTACGTAAATGTGTTAATACGTTTATTGCACTAGGTAACCTAAAACACACGTACACTAAATCACGCAATTGTCACTGCAATATCACCATTATAATAACGTGATTATCCCTACCTTGGAGACCATGGTTTGTAAACCTAATACTCCCGTGTTTGTTTGGTTATGAAATTACATCTTCATAAACGAAATTATCGCGTCACAGAAACACGTGAAGCGTTAGTGATAGTTTTAGTCAAAATATCTGCGTGAAATTCACGTGAATATTACGAGGCTGACTTGAGATGAATCATGTTCTTCATTCACGTGAAATTTACGTCGAAGAGGAAGTAAGTTACTGTAACCTGCGTTCAACCCAATAATTACGCAAATGTTACACAATAAATGAACCCAAATAATGACGTTCTCATCCCGTTTCTGAACATCGTGTCTTGGATCTTCCATAATTACGTCCAGGTGCGCCGGGAGCAGTTTGGGATTAGAGGGGGTTGGGGGAGGGGGGGGGGGGGGGGGGGTGGTGCAAACATCCCAGAAGAGAAAGCTAGTTGCAACTGGTCCAGTTGATGAACCATTATTGTAATGCCAACTGGTAACCCTGGAAATTGAAATGGGCTAAATGATCAAGTTGATCCAGGCCAGTTATAATTCAACTAGTCTAGCTGAGCCATTAGAACCATTTTGGTAAAACTTCCAACCAGTTGAACAGCAACAATACTTCAATACTGGTACGTCTGTATTTCCAATGTAAGGGCATTGGTAATAAGTAGACTTACATATTGGATTAATCGAAACAAATTCGTATACTTGTACTTTATTGAAAGTATTTTAGTTCATAGTTAATGTTTCCCTTATTCATGTTTAACTAAATGTAATTTATACGAAGTAGCGAAATGTCCTAATAACTGGTAATTTATATTTGTAGTATTTTCGAAATGAATTGCATATAACTAAATCATCAGTAATTAAGAAATATGCTGTAAATTCAGATAAATTGTTTAAAAAACATAGATCTGCACGCACCCCATATTCAATATGCAAATTAATTGGTGTCAGCTGGTTCAACTCGAAATATGCCAACACTCAGTCATCAACTGGTGCAACTGGAAATATGCACTCTCCAGTTATCAACTGGTGCAATGAAAATATGCCAACAGTCAGTTATCAGCTGGTCAACATAGAAATATGCCAACAGTCACGGGATTATCACCACGGAACTTAAATGGTAACTGTGAAACCATCAAGACACCCAAGAATAACTCATTTTCACACCTGGAAAACACGGAATACCCAGCTTAGATTAATAATCCGTTTGAGTCACGAGATCATCACCGCGGAACTTATGGCAACTTTGACTACCATTTAAATAGGTGTTTTAAGACACCTAATAATTACTAATTTTTCACACCTAAATATCACGGATTCACAGCTTAGATTAGTAATCAGTTTTAACTACGTGATCATCACCAAGAAAGTTATGGTAACTTTGAAACCATTTAAAAAGGTGTTTTAAGACACCTAATAATTACTAATTTTTCACACCTAAAAGTCACGTATGCCCAGCTTAGATTAATAATACGTTTGAGTCACGAGATCATCACCGCGGAACTTATGGCAACTTTGACTACCATTTAAATAGGTGTTTTAAGACACCTAATAATTACTAATTTTTCACACCTAAATATCACGGATTCACAGCTTAGATTAGTAATCAGTTTTAACTACGTGATCATCACCAAGAAAGTTATGGTAACTTTGAAACCATTTAAAAAGGTGTTTTAAGACACCTAATAATTACTAATTTTTCACACCTAAAAGTCACGTATGCCCAGCTTAGATTAATAATACGTTTGAGTCACGAGATCATCACCGCGGAACTTATGGCAACTTTGATTACCATTTAAAAAGGTGTTTTAAAACACTTAATAATTACTAATTTTCACACCTACATATCACGTATTCACAGCTTAGATTAGTAATCAGCTTGAGCCACGTGATCATAACCAAGAAATTTATGTAACTTTGAAACCTTTTAAAGAGGTGTGTAAAACACCTCAGAATTACTAATTTAATATAACCAGATATTCACGTACAGAACAATAAGACGATTAGCCGGTGTAAGAAACGTGATTATTACCATCAACCTCGGATAACCTGTGAAACCAATCAATAAAGGTGCTTACAAGACCAAATAATTACGTATTTATCGCCACCATCGGTTAACGGACAAAAAACTCGTTGCTTGGTCAAGTGGTTATTTGGTCATAAACACTTGATTTACAGAGGTAAGTGGAATCACGTTACTCCAGTCGCGTGATAAACTGGTGGTTTTTAGGTTAGATGAAAACGTAAACAGGAGTACCTTTTTTGTTTAAATGAAGGCACGTGTCGATAACGTTTAAATCTAGTTCAAAAGGCACTATACTTTAAAATCACTTAAAATACACTCCCAAAAGAGGTTACTTTTTAGTGTTCTGTTTATTGGGTAAGCACAGTTGCTTGTTCTATTGAGTTTCAACGATACATTTAGTTGTAGAATTGATTATACTAGTGCATTCATCCACACTTAAAACACTCATGTGTGTTTCGATTTGTTCGAGGTGCTGTTTTTTGTGGCAATAAGTATATTCTCGTTCAGCAGCATCATAATAGATTAACTGGCATATTCACCCGTTTAAATCATTTTTTACGGATAATTGGTGATATCCATAATAGCTATATGTATGTTCTAAAGCACAAATTGTACAGTTGTAAATTAGGATTTGGTATTGTATTTTTGTATTGATGAATCCATATCTTTGTATTCAGTTTGAGATCAACAGATGGTGTCTGAATACGTGAACATTTCCTCATGTATTGATCAATTGCGTATCTTTGACACAATGTACATAATCGTGTTCACAAGCTGTTGTTTTGAAGTCGACTATTCCTTACTGTTGATGTTTGTTTTAAATTCCATCTTTGCTTTCACCGAGCAGTATTACCAACGGAGCTTAATAATCGTCGCATGATATTTAGCCCTTTAAAATTTTTCCATAATGTTGCATGGATAAAATAGATTATAAATTTATAACGCAATGTATCAACATTTCTCAAACACCGGGATGCCAAGGCGCTCGATCTTTTAGCTAGGTTAGCGCCATCTACGAGTCATATGGAAACAATATAATGAAAAGGGGCGTTTCTCGATGGTATAAAGGTATAAATGCAATACAATACTGGTGAGGGGATCATTTTTGATGGGATTGTGTTAAAAATCAATAGGGAATATGAGAACTCCATTTATTCGTACTGTATGTAAAGTCAAAGTGAGAATATTTTGAGAATTGTCACTCATTATGTTAATATCAACAGTTAGTGCATTATCAATGTGATAAGTACTTAGAATATGAAAGATATGAAAAATATGGAGAATTTAAAGAATTTGTTTTTTTCCTTCTCATTCTCTCCCTCTCCCTCTTTCCCATTCTCTCACTCCCCCTCTCACCCACTCCATCGATATATATATATATATATACTTCAGAGTATACACAATACTTACCTGCTGCATGATCAGTCTTATCCAATCGCTTCCACATTTTTTTTCACAATGCAATCGCATGACTAAAACTCAACTTTATCTTTTATGAATACCGATGATTTAAAAACTATATTCGTGACGTAGTAAGGAGAGAAATGTTATCTAGTCATTCATATTGAAACATAGCATAAGTTGTTTCCTCACAAAAGGTAGACAAGCTTTCTTTATACTGTACCAGGTATACTTTTCTCTAAATTCTAAGACAGAAGAATTGGCGGGTCAAACTACTTACATAATCATGTCTAAAACCCGAATCCTATCTTTAAAACATTGCCCTTCATCATGGAAATTGTGTCGATTCCATTTGACTAAATTACACGTCCTCGACCGTAATCAAAGCATTTATCTTTCCTAAACAGCCTTCTAAATATACATGCATTCAAACAAACCAAAGTTCAAGATTACTGAACTATATTTGAAAGATAAAGTTGAGTTCAGGTCATGTGCTTGCAATGTGAATAAAAAATGTTTGAGAGACGTAGCTGGATTAAGTCATTTTAAATTCATCAAAATAATTTGAAATTGACAAAATCTCGCTGAAAATCACCTACAGTGAAAAGTACTGCATGCAGAAGTGGGTATGTAGCCGTCGTTAATAGTCCAGTGTATTAAATCGTCTCTGGACTGTGAATCAAAAGTTACAACCACGAATTATCTTTTTTTTTAAAAGACACTTTGAACTTTACAGCGTACCTCCTCGAATACAAATGAGACCACCTCTAAATATAATTTGCGTTGATAAAAAAGAGATTATGTATGGAAGTAAATAAACTTTATCTTGTTCAAAGCTTAAAATAGTATCAAACAATTACCTCGTTTGTAAAGATAAAGATTCAGAGTTGTCCATTCAGTTAAGACATAAGTGCAATTGTGTGATTTCATTTGAAAAAAAATAATGCACTGAAATTTTAGCTTTTTAAACAAAGAGCTGCTCTTGTTAGTGATTTTTAATCTTTTAAGTGAGTTTCTATTCGTTTTTCGGTGATAATTGTATGTGTACATGCTGCTCCTAATCTAGTTTCATATTCACATTTATATTCATACCTGAATTTATTCATGATGTGATTCAGAATTCTATTTTAAATTCTTGCTATGTATAAGTCATATAATTGTCTTGTTATGTTATGTGTTGACAGTCGGATGCCCGTACTTGCTCATAGACTTTTTCTTCATAGAGTATTGACGCCCTTCTGGCTTTCAGCACACGACACCATGTTTTTGTTTTATGTTTCACATATTACATGTTACATCAATAGAAAAAAAAACCTCTGTATTATATATGGACAATAAAATCTTGAAAATTGAATCTTGAACCGTGTGAAGGATTATCATTCTGTTTGAAGAATGTTGACTAAAGGGAAATGGGGATAGGTCACTGAGTAATAGAGGGTGGAAGAAGAAGGAACAAAGAGGACAGAAGTAAAGAGAGGAAGGGAATGGGAGAGAGAGAGAGCCGGGTGGATGTGTGTGTGGGAGGGACAGACACGTAGCCAGAGTTTGATGTTTTTTTTTTTTTTTTTTTTTGGGGGGGGCACATGTAATCGATCGAGGTCAAAAAAGGGGTCTAAAAAAGTTCAACCGATCTTGGAAATTTTGGGGGGCACGTCCGTCCCCCCCCCCGTTACTACGTGCCTAGAGGGAGGGGGGGGCCCCGGGGGAGGGCACTCTCATATACAAGTGTTACCCATCCGTGTCCATCAACCTCTAAAATGGATCCCAACGGCGAATGTAAGAAAACGTCGAAACCTGTGAATCTGAAAAGGCACCCTCTTTTTTGGTTTTTGTGCGATCAGTGCTTGAAAAACACCCCATTTTAAGGAAAACGTCGACGACGCCGTAAAGCTGAAAAAGACACCCTTTCTGGTCGCGGGTACGTAGCCAGTCATGTCGGAAGTGAACACCCCCCCCCCCCTTATGGTTTGTCTGTACAGGACAAATTGATACTTATTTCAATGGGTGGCACCGTGGAAGACAAAATTATCCAGTATAACAGTGGTTGCAGCAAAGGCAATTCAACAAGCTAATATCAGATCATCCTATAGGCGGCCTTCACTATAGACATGCAAAAATCATTTTGGACCTCGAAACAGAAGATGAAACAGGGTCACTAGGTGAGTCTTCTCGAGCCTGATGGGGACAACCAATAAAACAATTATCATGTATAGCATATTGAACAAAATCTTATATTTAAAGGAATGTGGTCAATTTGTCATGTCATGCTGATTAAAGGTCATAGTGACTAATGTTTAAAGCCTGGTTATATAGTACTTACTATTATTACTATTATTTACTCAAGAAAATTGATTTGCCATTTATATCCACTTGATGACTGCACATTGATTTTTTTAGCTAAACATTTATAGGGGTGGCATCCCGCCTCGTCGCCAATGGGTGTATATGCGTGTACTTAAAGGTAATGCAAAGTTTTGGGAAACTTTGAAAATTGGATGGATAGTAATTCTTCAAAATTATGATATATTTGGATGCCCCTGTGGATGTATTATAATCATTAGAAAATTTAGCCCCTAAAATACTTGATACAAAATTTTCCGGTGCTCCCGGTAAATTTCAAAAGTCCATTACATGGTAGCTGCAACCATGAAAATGCAGTTCTGATATATAGTTTCTAAATGGGAATAGCAAATTGGTCGATTGTAGTCAAGAACCATTGTTTTAAAGCTAAAATAATATCAGTCTTGAGATGGAGCTATACAACATAAAAAGTTTATTTACAATTTCATCACTTTAGACTCGACTTCAACCGGGACAACGATCACTGAATATTGTAGGATCGCATGCTTTCAATATGTTCATTTGAACCAAATTCATGACCCCTTACCAAAACTTTGTATTACCTTTAAAGTAAAATCAATAGAAAGTCACCTTCTCATGTAATCTTATAAAAGTGGGTCGAATGTCATTTATTATCATAAAACGGCACTGAACAGAGAAATCGACTAAAGGTCAATAGACCTACTTTGACATTATTTGTATAAATACCATTTAGGGATATTTTTTTTTTTTTTGGTTTTATACTCTGTATATATAGTTCTTTAATCTGTTCCCAATACGACTAAATAAGTATGTCATCAGTGAATTGAAAGCTGTGTCTAGAGATAAACATCTGTTTGCTTTCCTTTCCTGATAAATACAACTAATCATTTATCTTTCTTTCTGATGAATAGCTTGAGTACATTAATGACACCTCGTAAATTTCAACCTTTAATTTGTTGACAAATGCTTCTGATGAGTTTAGTTTTTACAATCTGATATCTAATCGTGACGAGAAGATAAAACAAATAATGAAACAAAATAACCCAGAAAACTCAAGCAGTCAAGAACCGTTATAGCTTAGCGAGAATGACATGTGTGTCTGTTTGAAAAGCCGAAGCTCCCAATGAATCAATGAAATTACCCTCCTGTCTCCACTCAGATTCTGGATTTATATTTTTAAAGAATGAAATAATGTGACGACCGAGTGTTTCATAAAAGTGTAGTATTTCAAACACTAGTCGGGTTTATTAATTGGCTTGTCAATTTTTATTCAATAGTTATTTGCCTTTGTATAATAGAAATCTGATTCTGGACAAAAAACAAACACTTTCCCTTTCAAATGATTTGAAGCATGGCACGCACTTGCTCTCAGTAAGATCTTACACAACGAGGGTAACACGAGCTTTAGAATAAAGGTAAGGCCTATAACATCTCCAGTTGCCCTTTTTTTCTAAGAAGGATCCCGGTGAGGGTTCATTAATTAAGAGGGGCATATTCTCTTTTTGTACCTAATGTGTACTTATTATATTATGCTAGATTTGGGTTCTGCGGGAAAACGTCTCGACTCTCCCCCTCCCCCCTCCCCGCTCCCCCTCCCCCTCCCCCTCCCCCTCCCTCCCTCCCCGCATATACTTCAGCAAGACCACATTTCATCTTCAATATATTCCAGAACTCCAAACAGGATTTTCGTCTGTAAAATGTAATCTTATGAAATTAATGAGGCTGGTTTAGTAACAGGAGAGCATGAAAGTTCTCAATAATGTAGTCTAGTGTTGTTGATTGAAATAATTGTTGATATAATAATCTAAAAAGTATGTCTCCCTTCACTTTGAAGTTCAGAGTAAGGAAACGCTTCAAATCAGCAGCATTGACCTAGTTTACATGAAAGGAGAGAAGATTGACATCGTGTACACAGTGAACCTTTCTACTCCGATCCCCGCTGGGGAAATAACTCTAGTAAAATTTGGGAAAGTTGATCTATGAACCCAACAACATCTCGAGCTGATCAAAAGAGCGTATAGCGCGGGCATGGACGGGTGGGATGAGAGAGGGGAGGGTGGGGGGGGGGGGGGGGGGGCTGAATGAAAATGCGAGGAAGGAAGAGGTGGTAATGTGTAAGTCTCAGCAATGTGAACCACAGGCACAAGGCATGGATTCAAATTCCTGCCACAGCACCAACGTTCATTGGCAAGACATTCGTCTAGCTCTATATTTCAAATAATTTGCCACAATTGACTCAAGTGAGGTAAATGGGTACCTGGGAGGATTATTGATCCTTGGAATGTACTGTATAAGATTTTTGTGGATAACGTGTGTATTGGCTCAATTCCCTTAAGACCCTGCCCCAGGGGCGGATCCAGGGGGCCCGGAAACCCACCCCTGGCCACCAAAAATAGGTTTAAAAAAAGGATTGTACCATTAATTTTACCTTTAAATAAAAAAGAAAGAAAACGGGCTCCCACCCCTGGATTTTTTTAATATCTTTGTACGGATCCAGCGGCGAGGGCGGGGGCCCCATTTATAGTGAGAAAATATTGAGCGCCGAATCAGCCGGCGATTAAGCAAGGACGGCGGGGGGGGGGGTTGGGTGTCGAGTAAGAATACAAAATAGTGCTCCTTCCCCCTCTCCTCCATGGCTTAATCGCCGGCTGATTGGGCGCTAAATATTTTCTCACGAATTGGGTCCCCGCCCTCGCCGCCGGCATGCTGCACCTCCCTCCCCACGCAATAATGTATGATATTTCATGGACAATCGAACTTTATGAGCCATATCATTATTTTCAAAGAGTAACATGCACTGAAATGCGAAACCACAAGAGATACATTAAGATGAAGAGCCAACAGATATATTCACCTTCGGGTCAAGCTATCCGAGCCTCATCGGGAAAAAACTTCAAAAGTTGACATGTGATATTGAACCCTGTTTAACCCTCTTATGGATATTAAATATAGTCATTGCTATGATATATGACCTATGCACGTAGCCTTGTCGACAGCTGTGGAATGTGCTTTGCGTTGTACAGAAGTATTGTTTTGATATCACACGCAAGCGATCATTGTCTTTATAGAAAGAAAAACAAGAAAAACTAAATGTTTATACCTTTTCTTCAAATGTTCCTCGAGCTTATACTATTTAATGGTAGTACAAATAATTATGCAATTGGACTCCTATACACATACTTCAAGGTTTAAGATTAAAAACTCACTTATGACAAGGTAAAATTTCCAAAGAGTTACTAAAAATGAAGAAGGATTTATTCCGTTTATGATGTCGGGGAGGGGGGGGGGGGGGTCACTCTCATACACAAGTGCTACTCATTCGTGTCTATCAACCTCTGAAATGGACCTTTAAAAGGCGTATCAAACATTTTAAAGTTTACACCTCTAAATTGTTATAAATGGCTTTGAAAACATCGATATGACCCTCTTTGGGGTCTTTTTTTTGGAATGTATCAGTTCGGATTACAAAAATGATAATAATGCTTAGTCACGTATTGTAAGGTCATGTCGTAGACAAAGTTTAATTGGGAGCTTATCGAGACTATCTCAGGTGTCAAAACTTGCGTCATGCATATACCTTACCATAAAATGCTCCGGATCCCAGAGCCAATGTTTTTAACAAATTTTAACCCCCACCTCCATGTTCACACTTTGTCTTATTTTTTGTTTTACTTTCTTTTCATTTTTGCTCATGATTAGTTTCTGTGATACGTGCGATTGGATTTGTCTTTGTTTTACAGGCTAAGATCGGTGTGCTCTCTCTCTCTCTCTCTCTCTCTCTCTCTTCTCGATTGTTGAACCATGGTTAACCAGTAGTCTTTTAATTAAGCCTCAGTAGAGCAAGTACAACAATGAAATGTAATCAAGAAAAGTAAATATATCTGTAATTGATTCAAGATCAAGTTTATGTACAGAAATGTTATAAAATACCAAATAACATGGAATCCGCATTTACTTATTAATAAGAAAAAAGAAGTTCAACAAATCTGAGCAAGAAACTAAGAATCAACTCGATTTGGCTTTAAAGTACAATGTTTTAAGGATTTCCTAATCTCTGAGCATTAACCTACTGGTCCATGCTCAGTGTAAGCATGTAGTAGGTCCATGGTGTAAGCTTTATGCTTTTTCCAGTGGCATAACCAGACCTCGGTATCAGAAGGGGTTCAGTCTCCGGAGTGATCCACAAGGTGCGGTGTTCGAATCCCTGCCACAGCACTAACATCATTTGGCAAGACACTAATCAGCATTCGCAACACTCCACCCAGGTGTTGTAAATGGGAACCTGGTAGGGTTATTCCAGGGTTTGTACCTCCCTGGTTATTCCTTAAAATGCACCGTGCGCTAATAACGGCTGCCGCAGCTAAAGCCGGGGTAATAATTTCCAAAGCTCTTTGGAAGCGCACATAGACATTTGATTTATATCATAATGTAATAGTAAAACGGAAGATAAAGATTCATAATTTCCAGTACCTCTAACCATGTCGGATAAGGTTGTAATTGTTCGGTTAAAAAAAAAAAGAGTCGACTTGCGACCAGGAAATAAGGATCGCGTACTCAAGCTTGCAATTAAAAATTAGTCCGAAAAAAATCTTGGAACAAACGAGATTTGAGACTGCCACAACGGCTTGACGGGCAACGACTTTACCACCAAGCCAACACTAGTCCATGGCACAGTCACGATGAATACAAAACAAATACCTAAGCTCTTCTGACTTATTCTGATTGATCAATATTCATCAGTTCGCCATTAGGACAATAATTTTGAATGTACGGCTTCCTTTCTATTGAAATCATATTGAAATCTACTCTGATTGTAGTTCTTCCCGCCACTACCATGCATTAAAGTTTGAGTCGACATTCATACATTTCGTCATAATACTTCATGACCTTGTCCGAGCACCTGATGACGTCAGGTGGTAGTTCATCACGTGATGGCATCTTCTTAGGCGGGTTGAAGCATGTACTATTCATAGCAGTCCCGTAGTAATTGACCATACTCTGGATCAGCTGGTCACCCGATGCTTTCATCTTCTGAAATACCTCGCTTGAGGCGTCCCATTTTAATAAGCTGTCGTCGTACGGCAACCCCACGGCATTGCAGTAAGCCGAAAGCATTCCCGCGGGATTCGCCAACAAGTCCTCACTATCGATAATGATAGGATTGGGGTCGATGTTCTCATCTTGGAGGTACTTCCAGAGGTTGTAGAGCTCCTTGACAAAGAAGCCCGGTGGAAAGAAGCGGTCATCATGCTCGATATCGTACTTCTTCACATTGGCCGCGTCACCTGTTAAAGTAAATTAACGTACTGTTACGAATCAGGCCTAGAGATGTTCACGAACATGTTCTGGTCAACAGCGGCGCTGCTAGACGTGGATAATGTGGGGGTGTGAATTGATTTCAATTTGATTGAATTGAACTGACATTAAAAATATTCGACTAAAAAAAGGTATTTTAATTGAATTGAATCGGATCGAATTGGATAGAAATGGATTTGATTGAAAATCGTTGGATTTAATTGAATAGAATTGGATTTAATTTAATTTAATCTAATTTAACAGAATTAAATTGAACTTCAAGTCAGTTGAAACAGATTGGATTGGATTGGATGCGATTGGTTAGAGTTGAACCGGATTGTGATAATTGAATTGAATGGAATTGAATGAAATAAAATGGAATTGAACTGAAGAAATAAATTGGATTAAATTGGATTAATTTGAAGTGAAGTGAAGTGAATTTAATTTCACGGAAGAAATGAATTAAACTGAATTGGATTAGATCGATAGAGGTAACCTACCTTCCAGTATTCCTATCTCAGAGAAATGTTTATACGTCATCTTATGATAGGAGAGTAGAACCCGATCTGGATGTCGTATGATGAAGGTGTGTCGATACCCTCTGGGTAGGTACTCACGGTACCCCTCTGTCATCGCCATGCCCATATCCTTGACGAATACGTGTTTGGCAGGAGCAGCTTCAAGACGACTCTTTACCGATCCGTATCTATATAGTATAACAATAATTAAGAAGAGTGTTCACTTGGCCCCAATACAGATCTTTGTAGTATACGGCATGTATTTGGGGTCTTTTTAATTGATTTTCAAGGCGCTATGCCAAAAGAGTTAATACAGAAATTATTCGATAATAGCCAGGACTATCTTTGCTTCCTGTTTAGAAAAAAAAGTAGTTACTTTAGCTTTTTCATACCACTTAATCATATTTCGTACATAATGGTTTCTTTCTCTTTTTCCTCCTACGATTACTTCAACAAAAGGTGCATGCTTATCACACACATCTTGAAACATATTGCAATATCATAAGCATTCTGGCAACTACATGCTCTCTAAATGAAGGGCCCATGATTACATGTTAAATTTCAACTGTTTTTAAAGGAAAGAAAATCATAACAAATAGACGAAGGTACATACAAATAGAGCTCAACGTCCCTGGGAAAAAGATGAGAACAAACTTACGGGAGGCGATCGGCTTCGAATGGACTATGTGCCATGACGTCCATCATTCCCTTGACCTTCTTGAAGATCTCCTCATTTCCTGCGTACTCCGTCGGGAGGTCAAGCTTGGTCTGGTACTTATACTCGATCGTCGCTGCTCTGGAGTAGCAGTAGAGTTCGAACCATACCTCAGCACCTTCAATGTGACTGAGACACTTGGCTAGAGCTGTTGAGACGGTCCTTGGTAAACACCAGAGAATGGTCCTGCTACCGCCATCATTACTTGTAGAACACATTCTCGGTGTTACCTTGTCCACAATGCCTTGATAATCCAAATTGTATCATGAAGGCGCATGCAATATTCCCAATCTGCAAGTATCACGAATTGAGCATGGATTGTAACATACACTTTCTGTTGGGGTATGGGGGGGGGGGGGGGGGTGGGGGGGGGGGGGCGTGGAAAGATGGGGCATATGACACTATTATTACTAATATTATGAGGCCTTCAACAGAGACGACACGGATTCATGTATGGATGATCTGAAACGAAGCGCACAGTATTGGATAGCATTGATGGTTTTTATTACATTTTCGATGCAGCCGGCTGAATTGAGAAAGATGTACAATAATAAAACCATACAAATATTGAAAATATACACATATCATACCGGTTAAAAATACATCATTATAAGCGAGGTATAACATGAAAATTACGAATGACCATGTCATGTAGATAGATGAAGATCGTGTATAGCTATAGGTAGGCGGCGTAGGCCTACATAGATTTAACTGAATACATTAACAAATTATTTCTGAGGCAATGTTAGAAGAAGTAAGGAAATGGAATATGAACGTTTACCTGCATAAATCTTCGTACAGTCGGGCCGGTGTATAATTATTTACACGAACAATCAATGTACGGTGTACAACGTGCATGCAGGTATGGAGGGACGTCTCGGACAGTGATCACGTGGCACGAAGTCGACCAAAGTTCAGGTTCAAGTAGTGACCTCTATCTAATTCCACAAACAAACAGGGTACTTGAGGGGCCGGGGGAGGGGTGAATCAAGTGACTAACGTTCACTCTTGAGAAATGGAATTGATGGTTGGGTTTCGATCTTTTTCAATCTTTTATGTGTGTGTGTATGTGTGTATATGTTTGGTACCTAGTCTGCAAGCACAGACCCTAATTTGACACTTTATCAAAAACAAAATCATTGTGCCTTGAGAGAAGCCTAGCCCAGCTACCTACTGGTTGTCTCATCAGGAGCAGCTATAGTACATGGCCTATGACAGTCTTATAGTGCAGACTCTCTTTTACGACTGACCAGGGTTTGTGCCTGCAAACTATTTGGTACTGGGGTTTGGTACTGTATTGCAAAATGCAAGACTTATGATGGGTACCCAAAACACGTGAGCCTATGTGTTTTCCGGGAATATAATATGCTCACAAAAGAATTTCATTCTTTCATACATACCTCCACGTTACCTTTCTTTTCCTGGTGATGCTACATCACGTCTGACATAGCAACTCCTATGTTGGTATTGTATGGTATATTGTAAACAGGTGGTCAGCTCTGGTGAATATCTGGTAATATCCAAACTTCGTTATTTCCTTCCCCAGTACTCCTTAGTTACTTTATATAATGCTATTGTTATGCCTCATTTAATGTATTGTAATATTGCTTGGGGTCGCACATTTAGGACCCATGTACATAAGTAGCAAGTACTTAAAAAAAAAAGTTGTTAGGTACATAACAAATTCAGAATATAGTTCACCTAGTACTCCTTTGTTTTGCAACTACATAGTTTGCCTTTTGATGAATTGGTATCTCTTAATTGCTTAATATTTATGTTTAAATGTCAATCACTCCAGTATACATTTTTGACTAATGTGTTTGTGGAAAACTCTTCCATCCATCATTATCATACTCGTCAGAGTAACCTTATCCATCAGTCATACGCCAGGACCCATACTGCCTTAAAATTATTTTTTAATAGAACTGTCTGTGTTAAAAAGTGGAATAAGTTACCCCAAAATATAACTAGTAGGCCTAGTACTACATTGTCTCTGTTTAAAATATCTTGTAAAAAACACCTTTTCGACAGATTGCTATCATGTACATGAATGTATAAAACAAGATGAGGTAGCCATGAATGAAGTGTACGTTAAGTGTGTGAGTGTGCGTGTGTGTGTGTGGGTGTGTGTGTTTGTGTAATGTGTTGTAATTGGGGGTGGGGGGGGGGCGGGGTATACTCATCTGCATAATTTGTTATGTTGTTACAGTGTTACATATATGATACTCGTTGTAAATATGTTACTCCTTGCCATTATATCTACTGTATAGTCTACTGTGTAAAGGGGCCCCGTTCACAAGCTGTGCTTTACTGGGGTCCCAAACCTATCATTCTTGTGTTCCTTGCTGTTATATCTTGTACCATTGTTTATATTTGATTTGGTTTGAATAAACTTGAACTTGAACTTGAAGCTACATAACAATGTCTCTTGTTAGCTCATCGTGCTTAGCCATGTCTAACCTTCACGAACGTTCATGTAATCCTATGTCAAAAAGTACCTTTCTCGGTTTATTACATTATATATAACGATATCCCTAAGAAGAAATGAAAAGTGATTAATGTCCTTCCTTAGTAATTTGACTGTGATTAACTACATTTGATAATAATTGTGTATGGTTAAATGTCTTCACTCGCTTCAAAGCGCAAAGGCATCCATTACAAAAAACAAATAAACACACAACATGAAATTCATAAATAGATTATGCCAAAAAGATATCAATGGAAATTCCATTAATTTAATATCCATCCACATTTCAGTATAAAACCATAATACAATTTTGTTATAAATATCATATGATATCATCGACCTTGGAAGAAAACAGTCATGTTCGAATCAAAATATTAATATTTGTTAATGACTTTTGAATAATAAACAGATTTTGTCAAGTCCATCTGCATATAAATATAGACCAAACTAACTGACAATACAAGACCACTCATAAGATAAAGATATCAATATGATTAGATGAACTGAAGTACGAATTCACTTGACTTTAACTTGAGATTTAAAATAGAATGCAGTCATAAAATACTTTATAATGATGCGGCGATGCAGCTATACACATTGATAATACTCAACAGACATATTCATGCAAATGCAATAATTTTGTTTACCCTGGGAAGCCTTATCAGCTTTAACGATGTTCTACCTGAGGGCCCTGCGATTTGTATTACCCCAGCAATTGCCAGGTACCCATTTACACCTGTTAATGGATTATTAATAGACATGACAAAGCAATTTCTTATGAATAGTTATTGCCAGACTGGGATTCGAACCCTCAACCCAGTCAAGTGAATGAAACACTTCACCACGGCACTTCCACGTGAACATTTATTGTAAAACCTAATGTGGTATACACAAAACGTGTTCTCCTAATTGTTTCGGTTTTTTTCCTTCTACCCCTTTTCATTTTTTTAGACCGAATAGTCAAACAAACCAAACAAACAATTTCGGAAGAAACATATTTTTGCCATAATTATTGTCTAGAACTGTGCTCCCCTCCCTTAATCCGTTCAATGTCCTGGATACGCCCATGTGGTGTGGAGCACAATCAAGATAAGACGAATTCAATCAGCATTATTAATATAGTTCCAATATTGTACTAATCTCACATGACAAAATTGTACCATGGACCCTGTACCAACATGATTAAACCATGGAGATAAGAAGAGATATCTCCATGATTAAACCTACCTGTAAACATCGGTCAATAGATACAACAGACAACGACTTCAGATCAAAGTCAATGCTATTGACCCACATGTTGACATTAGTTGTTTGCCATTCTAAACTGGTTCGTAGTGTTAGCTAAATATCAGATTGGCTCTATTTACAATTTGATCGTTATGATATGGGTCCGCATTAACTCTCAAATAGAAGATTTTCGCGTAAATCTTTTAAGGAAACCATGGGCAACGATTTGTTGCACAATATAACATACATTCAATATGGGATCAAGAGATATGATGTGAATGATATTGAATACATTGTAAAATCTATTGAAGAGGTTAATATGATTTTTCTTCTCTCAATATAACATAATTTATACAATATAGTAGCCCTGAAGCATACTACAGTCAAACCTGCTTTAGTGACCACCTGTCTACAAACACCACCTGTCTACGAGGACCAAATTTGTTGTTTCCCTTGAAAATGGTTTCTCATTGAAACATGTACCAAATGAACCTGTCTACAAAAAACACTTTTTGTGTTTCCCTTGGGCGGTCGCTGTAGACAGGTTTGACTGTATATCGATTGCCTCATCTCCAAACCAACTACATAAACTAACCAAACGCCCATACTCCCCCTTCAATACAAAATTTCAGAGTCTGTATTACCCGTGCCCCAAATATGTATGATGGATACCAAGAAGGAAGGTGGGAAAGGGTTCACAATGGCAAAAAAGGGGGAGATAGAGCCACATAATAAGTAGAAAGCAGAAACGAAAAGGAAGATGAAGAGAGAAAGAATATTAAGAGAAAGAAACAAGGAGAATGAAGGAAAGAAAAAAAAGAGAAAATTAATAAGAGAAAAAGAAGAACATTATATAGAAAGACAGAAGAAGAAAGGTTCTAGATTCGTGTATCAATCAGATCTAATGTTGTACGTCTCTTGACACTGCTTTATTTCTACCTCCCTAAACTTTCAATCGACTTTCATACATTTCTTCAAAATAGGTCATAACTTTGTCAGAGCATCTGATGACGTCAGCCGGCATTTGGTCACGGGATGGGCTTTTGCTGGGCGGGAAAAAGCAGCTACTCTTCATGGCCGTCCCGTAGAAATTCGCGAGATCCATGAGAAGATTATCGCCGCAAGCTTTCATGGTTTTGAAAGACTCAAGCGATGCATCCCATCGTAGTAAGCTGTCGTTATACGGCAACCCCACGGCAGCGCAGTAAGCCGAAAGCGTCTCGGCAGGTTTCGTCAACAAATCATCACCATCGATGACGATAGGTTTAGGATCGATGTTCTCATCTTGGAGGTACTTCCAGAGGTCATAGATCTCCTTGACGAAGTATCCCGGTGCAAAAAAGCGGTCATCGCGTTCGAGATCGTATGTCTTCTCGTCGGCAGCTTCACCTATCGATAAAAGTGGAACAAGATCATTACAGACATACATATAGTCATACTCTCGACCATTGCCAAAAGCATTGCGCCAATACGTACACTGGACTGAAAGGAATTACCGATTAATCTTTGTACAAATTTTGCACGCATCAAAACTCGTTTCCCTCTCAACCTGCTGCAAGGGACTTGTTCAAGCTTCTATCAGATGCGGATTTACGTGTAAAAGCCTCCGAGGCCGACATGTATGTCTTACGAAATTCTGCCAACTTGTCTCATTTTTAAGACCAATAGGCTATGTTGGTTTAGTGGGATTTTGGTCTCTTTGGCCGTCGGTCAAATGGAATTTCACGCTACATCTCTCGGCTCACTCCTCTTGTGAGAGATCTGCACTGGCCTCCATTATGCAAAAGAATTGCAATCAAGACTCTGTTGATTGTCTATAGAGCGCTTATCGGTCAAGCCCCTAAGTAAATTGCAGAATTGTTAAAACTCATGTCTTACAAACAAACACACAACCTTCGTATCTTTAAAATTACGAAGTACGCTCTTATTGCAAACTCCAACAAAAATAACATTGAGACTGAGTGGTTTATGACTCGGCAGATAATGATGTTGTAATGTATTCCTTCAAACTGTTATATACAACCCATTTATAGCTTCTATGTACCTCCATTATCGAATCGCGTATAAATAATACTTGTAGTTTTTAATAATAACACTCTCCATTATACAGCACTTCATAGATTAATTAATACGTTATACGTTAACTCAATTAAGTTGGCAATGAAATCAGAAAAATGAGAAAGACAAATTGGTAAATGTTTGAGCAATATCCGATTAAAAATAGGAAAGTTTAATGAAGTTGACATCAGTGAGACACAAAGTGGCAACACTGTAACGTATCTTGTGAGCTCCTCATAAATTTTCATTTTCTTTGTTATTGATGACGGAAAAGATCTGTTTGACAGGATGAATGTATGATGCAAAGTTTCTTAAGGAAAATATATATATATTTTTTTGTTAGCACAGGGCAAATGGAAGGGGACCTTTCTTATTTTTAATCGGGTTTTGCTCAAACTTTCACTGATCCGTTTCTTGCATTGTGCTGCTTCTATCAAAACCAACTTAACTTCAGAGTGGACTTTCCATTTAAACTGTTATTTAGAGGGCTTTCATCGAAAGGGTGCGGTGCGGCGCGGCGCGGTGTGGTGTGCTCAACGCACCCATTCGATAAAAGAGGGGGGGGGTTTCTCGAAAGGGTGCGTTGAGAGCGGAGTACCGTTTTAACACACCCTTTCGATAAAAGCGGGGGGGGGGGGGCTTTTCTCGAAAGGGTGCGTCGACTAGTCTTTCGCATCAGTCGTTTAAAATGACGATCTCGGACAGAAGGTAATAGTTGCCAATTTAAGTATATCGAAAATGTATTAAATAAAATGGAATTGTCTTGATTACAGAGTGGTCTCTTTCGTTAATACTATGTTGATGGGGGAGACAGAGAGAAGGAAAGAAGGGGAAAGGGAAAGGGAAGATAAAAGGAAAGAAAGAAGAATAAGACGAAAAGAGGGAAACTGGGGGGGGGGGGCGAAGGGCTCTTGCCTCCTCCTCACCCCCCCCCCCGCCAAAAAATAAATAAGAGAGAGAGAGAAAAGGGAAAGGGAAAGGGAAAGAAAATATAAAAGGAAAGAAAGAAGAGGAAGAAGTAAAGAGGAAAACGGGGGAATGGCGAAAGGCTCTTACCTCCCCCCCCCCCCCCCGCCCCCCCCCCCCGCCAAAAAAAAAATAAGAGAGAGAGAGAGAGAGAGAGAGAAGGGAAAGGGAAAGAAAGAATAATAATAAGGAAAGAGGGAAACGGGGGAAGGGCGAAGGGCTCTTGCCTCCTCCCTCCCCCCCGCCAAAAATAAATAAGAGAGAGAGAGAAGCTAGGGAAAGGGAAAGGGAAAGAGAAGATAAAAGGAAAGAAAGAAGAGGAAGAAGAAGAAGAAAAGAGGTAAACGGGGGCGAAGGGCTCTTGCCTCCCCCCCCCGCCAAAAATAAATAAGAGAGAGAGAGAGAAGGGAAAGGGAAAGAGAATAAAAAAGGAAAGGAAGAAGAATAAGAAGAAAAGAGGGGCTCTTGCCTCCTCCTCCTCCCCCCCCCCCCGCCAAAAAATAAATAAGAGAGAGAAGGGAAAGGGAAAGGGAAAGACAAGATAAAAGGAAAGAAAGAAGAGGAAGAAGAAAGAAACGGGGGCGAAGGGCTCTTGCCTCCCCCCCCCCCCCGCCAAAAAAATAAATAAGAAAGAGAAAGTAGGGAAAGAGGAAGGGAAAGAAAATATAAAAGGAAAGAAAGAAGAGGAAGAAGAAGAAAACGGGGGCGAAGGGCTCTTGCCTCCTCCCCCCCCCCCCCCGCCCAAAAAATAAATAAGAGAGAGAGAGAGAAGGGAAAGGGAAAGAGAAGATAAAATAAAGAAAGAAGAGGAAAAAGAATAAGAAGAAAAGAGGGAAACGGGGGCGAAGGGCTGTTGCCCCCCCCCCCGGCAAAAAATAAATAAGAGAGAGAGAGAGAGAGAGAAGGGAAAGGGAAAGAGAAGATAAAAGGAAAGAAAGAAGAGCAAAAAGAATAAGAAGAAAAGAGGGAAACGGGGGCGAAGGGCTGTTGCCTCCTACCCCCCCCCCCCGGCAAAAAATAAATAAGAGAGAGAGAGAGAGAGAGAGAAGGGAAAGGGAAAGAAAATATAAAAGGAAAGAAAGAAGAGGAAGAAGAAGAAAAGAGGGAAACGGGGGAAAAGGGCTCTTGCCTCTTTTCTTTCTTTTCCTTTCTTTCCTATTCTCCCTCTTTTTCGTTTTTCTCTTTCTTTCTTCTCTTTTCTTTCCTTTCTTTTCTTTTTTCTTTTTTTTTCTTTTCTTTTTCTTTTCTTTCCCTTTTCCTCTCTTTTTTCCCCTCCCCCTTTTCTCTGTTTTCCCGACGGCAGCGCAATTTTACCGACAATATCCTGACAGGTGGGGGGGGGGGGTGTCGCAACCCACACCCCCCTTTGGAGACGCACCTGTCTACGCCACTGTTGGCGACCACAAGGCTATCAATACAAATTAATGAAGATTCTTTTTTAATGTTGCAGAGAGATAAGTATTTTCTCTATGAACTTGTTTAATGGACAATAAATAATATTAAAAACATGAATACTATAGCGGTATAATGATGAGAGAGATGATTTAAGTCATACTTTTTTCAATGTGATTGGAGTAGACTTGAGGGTGGGGGGGGGGGGGGGGTCCCCCCCTAAGATCTCGGCCGTTTCACAGCCGATCGCCGCGAAAATGCATATTTATGGTAATTTATGCAAACAAGGTCAGAGAATTCACATTTTTACCCATAAATCATATATAATTCATATTCAAGCGTTCTTTTACACTACATAATATTCGTTAGAATAATAATACGACAACAAAGTTTAAAGAGCCAGTTTATCCCTATGTTATCTTTTGTATTTATGTATTATATTATTTTTGTTGTTTTATTTCATTTCTAACCACAATTCAACTATTTTGACCCAAAATCAAACACATTAACTTGAAACAAGACCAAATAACCAATGTTTTCTCTTTTTTTAAAAGAATAAATGGTATTTCCATATGTTTGGTACATAAATCACAAAAATGAGCGATTTTAGGGCTGACATGCAAAAACAAAAGGTCACTTGATTCCGCAACTATACGTCCGATTTTCAACAAAAAAATGTTTCAAAAGAAGCGTAAGACTCGAAAGAAAAAGTCATAAAAGAAAAACTTTATATCTGCCGCGGTTCCGGAGTAGTCGCGAAATTACAAGAGAGCACTAATCTTTTTGGGGGCCCTCGAAAATTTGAATAATCGTAACCCCCCCCCCCTTGAACGCCAGGGGGGGGGGGCTATCTCCCCAAAACGGTAAAATTAACGTGTTTTTTTTACACGTTTTTTCACAGGGCGGAGCCCTCAGAAGCTCAGGGGTATTAAACATCAAAATTAACGTCGGATGAGCATAATTTTATACCTTATTTGTGACAGTGGCAGGACACAACTTGGTGTTGGGTCCAGGGGGCGGAGCCCCCAGAAGCTCAGGAGTTTTGTACATTAAATTATTATTATTTTACACCTTATTTGTGACACAGGGGTCACGAATTGGCGTGGGGTCCAGGGGTGGAGCCCCCGGAAGCTCAGGGGTTTCGGGCAATAAATAACGGTCAGATGAGCATATTTTTATATCTATTTGTGACACTGGCAGGACACAAATTGGTGTTGGATCCAAGGGGCGGAGCCCCAAGAAGGTGAGGGGTTTCATACATCAAATTAGCGTCAGATGAGCATCTTTCACTGGCAGAACACAAATTCTTCTTCCTCTTCCTCTTCTTTCTTTCCTTTTATCTTCTCTTTCCCTCTCCTTCTCCAACATAAGATGCAAGACGGATATATATCGACTCACCTTCTTTCCAAGAACCATACGGGCCTGGAATTTAGTTCCCACAAGCATCTTTGCCTGCGACGCAGTCGAAACCTTCAAAGCCAGACTCTGGGAAGCCATCCAAGGGGTATCATAGTCCCTCCCCACAACTGCAATGTGATGGGACTTAATTCTAAAATGTTCTAGAAGCAACAAACACTCTCTCTCGAACGATAACGTTCTTCTTGGTCATCTTTATATCCCTCTGAGGATCAGGACCAGGATCAGAACAGATTCTCTCTCTCTCTCTCTTATTTATTTTTTGGCGGGGGGGGGGGGGGGGGGGGGGGGGGGAGGCAAGAGCCCTTCGCCCCCCGTTTACCTCATTTCTTCTTCTTCTTCCTCTTCTTTCTTTCCTTTTATCTTCTCTTTTCCCTTTCCCTTCTCTCTCTCTCTTATTTATTTTTTGGCGGGGGGGGGGGGGGGGGAGGAGGCAAGAGCCCTTCGCCCCCGTTTCCTTCTTATTCCTCTTCTTTCTTTCTTTCCTTTTATATTTTCTTTCCCTTTCCCTTCTCTCTCTCTCTCTCTTATTTATTTTTGGCGGGGGAGGGGAGGGAGGAGGCAAGAGCCCTTCGCCCTTCCCCCGTTTCCCTCTTTCCTTCTTATTATTCTTCTTTCTTTC